>OY365806.1:35830263-35944561 GCA_959347315.1 Bimastos eiseni
AATCTGGGTTTCGAAAAAAACACTCATCTTAGCTATAGTCCGTAGGTTTTGACTGCGCAATGGTGCCTGATGGCTGAAACCATTCATCATCTTGCCTTTCTTGACTTTACCCAAGACTTAGGAATTTTTATAGACCAAGAACTTTAGCTTTCCATTCCGTATCAATCGGCTCAAACGTAGGCCTAGTTGTTACTATGAACTTCGCCAGCTGCATACCGTTTCTCGATCCCTGTCTCGCGCTGCTATCCTAGTCAATGCCTTTGTCACCAGCCTACTTAACCATTGCTGCGCTGTTCTGGTTGACCTACCCCAGCGCGGATAGCCCAGGTTCTTCGCTCTGCTGCACGCCCCATTGGGAGATTATATAAAATTATTGTACTCCTTTCTCAGACTACATATGCTTGCATGATTCTTTGCACTGTCGCTATCGAGCCTCTGCAGAACAGAGTAAGCCTATGCGGACCGCGGTTCCTTTTCTGATGATGGCTTACAAAAAATATTGTAATCTCAGGCCTTGCATCCTATATGAGTTAGCATTCATTCAAACAGGCGAGCGGTGGATGCCAAATGGGAAGGTCGAGGCCATATAAATAATTGCGGTCTCTATCTCTCGCTTCTCCATCAGAGTCCTGTTGATGCTACTTACGGTGGTTAACTGCCATGAGTACCCAATTGTTTATCGCAGAAGTCTATCGCTCGTTTCGGCCCATATGCAATCGGTTATGGTGTACTCTCTTGTGATGCCTGCTCTCTAGTCAAATTCAGCCTCATTTTGACAATAATTTGGAATCGAGTCGGCTTGACCCCTTAAGATCATTACCACGGTGTAGAGCGGGACTGCAGCAGGCGACTGCATTTGCTGCGCGCTCTGTTTTCATTGATGAATGAACGAGCGAGCGAGCAGAAAATGCAGTCGCCTGATGCAGTCCTACAGTACACCGTAGTAATGTATTTGAGGGGAACAAATCGACCCCGGAGTCGGCCAGGCCATAGCTGGAAGCATGGGGGGTCCAACTCTTCTCATCCCCCCTCCCCGACAAATCGGACACTGACTTTTAGGCTTTTAACTACAGAGTTGTGACGTTCACATGACATCCATCGTTCACTTGATTATTTTGACGCTAGTCAGATAGGCCTAGGCTTACAGCATATTGGAAGTTCTTCACTTGGACCTTAATTCTTCCCTAGACTCCCTATACCTCTCATTTGTAATTGCATGTCCAGTGTGCAACAGTGCGTACATCAAAAACCTAAAAACTTACAATCTTTCTTGAAAAAATGTCTCGGTTTTCCAATCCTGCGGTGAGGAGGTATAGGTCTGTGGGTAGGTCCTTATATTTGGTAGGCCTATCGTTATAGCCCATGTATGGCATCTACCGTATTTACTACACAACCATCATTTTCCCACCAAAAGACTCAATACTTTTGAATCCTTAGCTGCTTTCATACAAATATTTACTAGTTTGTTGTACAATTCAGATTTATTCTAGTCACTTTTATCATACATTAATTGCCACTTCTGCCAGCATCGCTGCGTATTTATCAGATTTTTTATTTCGCAATAATCGAATACACTACTACGCACAATGGGCTATAAAGAGGCTTTTATGGTGGTTAGCTTTGCGCGAGATTTATGAATCTGGTCAATACCTATTCTTAGTACGGTGAGGTATGGTGTTACACCTCACCGTACGATGCCGTATGATGCCGCTGAATCAGATTCGGCGGCGTGTGTTGTGTTGAGAAACTTTCATCAGCTAAATGTCTGAGTAGTGAATACTGATGTTGACTGGCCCAGGAATTCTTAAGCTAATACTGTCATGCATGTAATTTTAGTCTAATGATTTACTCGTGATGTTGTTCGGTTGCGAAGAAGTAGAGAAAACTGACGATTTCCCGTTTGGTGGTTACGGAGCGCACATGCTTTAACATGTAAGATGCAAATGTTACGTCATATGTATGTATATATATATATATATATATATATATATATATATGAACCCTATCTATCAACTACACTAACCATAATCCTAACTGACCCTCACAATGCCCACCCAGATATGTGGCAAAAGTGTTTCAGCATTTATCTATATACGATACTAGCCATGACCATGAACCCTATCTATCAACTACACTAACCCTAATTCTAACTGACCCTCACGATGCCCACCCTGACCCTAACCGACCATTATCATGATACCTTTACTCGATCCGTTCGCGCCTATGGTTCGCATTTTGGTTCACGTTTTACCGGTTTGGAGTTTGCCGGTTCGCGGTTCACATTTTACCAACACCTCATCCCTAGCACCAAAAATATTAAAAGGCGCCGGTAAAACCGTAGTTTAGCGTTGTAAATTACCCATGCTAATAAATGGTGTCATAAATTATTGTCTATGGCAAATCTGGTTTAGTCATTCATAATACAGTGTTGCAACTAGCAACCCCTACATGTTAACTTCTTTTACAGAACTGTTACATACTGACAAAATCAGGCATGGAGTGATAAGATTTTGCCAATGGAAATTATTTTTAAAAATCACCAGGAAATTATAGGACACTAACCAATGTCTCCATAATGGCTACAGACTCCATACTAATGTCATTGTCAAAAATTTTATTTTTCAAGGAAAAGATTTAGACATTTCTTATATTTATTTTATATTTAATTTTTTATAATTCATCCAATGACAGCTGTTCTATTTCAGGCAGGTACTTGCTCATTTTTCAATGACTTAAACAATTCAGAAATATTAGACAATATACAATCTACTTGCTGAATAAAGGTTGTCATGAAGAAGATAAGAAGATATGTTTTAAAAACAAAGATATTGACACCAATGACAACTAATGATAGAAATAAGAATGATACAGGAACAGATGACAGATGAGAGTTTCTGAGAAGTTGGAGTGTCTGACACTACAACTTCTCATAAATCTTGTCTTTCACAAGGATCATATTTCTGTTCTGCTTCACAATGTTCGTCATTGTATAAAGTAATCTAAACAGTATAGTTTACTAATCTAATTACCAAAGTTTGAAATTTCAATGGAATGGTGTAGGTTTTGGCAGATGAGTTAAGTAGTAAAACAAATTAATAACTTGCTTTAAATACATAATTTGGCCAGGAGCTGGTTATCTGCATAATGAAGCTGCTTTGGCTTCAACTTGACACTTTCCATAGCTAAGTGTACCAACTAGCTCCACTTGGATGACAATTCCTTCACCTGAATTGCACTTACTTCATCTGGATAACATTCCTAGATGCCTCTTGCATCACCTGGATGACTCTAGAGTCATCTAGAATTACCTCTTACCACTCAATTTCCTTGGTGCCAGTCAGTTCACCTGATGCTGTTGGACATAACGATTCTTTCCCAGTCAGCATTTAATTGTGTAACTTTGCATTTCAGATGTGCTTAATCAAGCCAGTTTATGATAATGAGACCTAACCTTGCACTCGTATTAGCAATCCTATTAGTGGACAAGTGCGAAATCATGACACAAGAGCAGGGTGACTGATTATCTTAGTATCAATTTACGATTCATCTGTTGAAGTGATGTTAGTTGATGCGCCACGAATCTGATTTTGTAAATGTAAATTATCATCAATTGCGTTAATTTGCTACAACAACTGCTTCTCCCGTTTGATTTGAAGCGTGATTAAATGTTTGTCTGAAGTTCTGACAGAGGTTCTAGTTTCCATGAATTTATCATATGTACATCAAAAGAGGGGAATGTTCGTGGTGTTTGAAGTTTAACCATGATACTGAACTAGAGTAGGTGCATTTTGGAAAGAGTTAATCTGGATCGTTGCCTTTCATGAAGGTGGGTCTACTGTGCTTTCATACCTTTTTTCGTTAAAACATTAAAATGAATTATACCTTAATTAGTTTTCTCAGCCTACAGAATCCTTAAGGAGCCAAGTTTGGGGTGCTCAACCATGATAACTTCAAAAGAGAGTTATTCAACAGGGAAAGAAGCGTGAGTAATGATACAGTTATTCATAGACATTCTGATGGATGGAAGCCAATAGTAGCAAAGGGAGAGGTATTTAACCCATGGACAGAAACCAAAAATAAACTCTGAATTATTTTACTCTGGGAAAGAAACCAAATAAGATTTGTCATATTTGACTAATGGAAAGATGACCAGAGATGATGTTCAATTCTGGGAAAGATTTATAGGGAAAGTTATTAAACCTAAGGATGGTTATGGAACCTCGGGAATACTGGGGCATCCCTAGAAGGTTTCTCCAATGTGGATTCTTGTGGAAAATTGCTGATCTCATGGGAAAGCAACTCCAGCCCGATTAACTAGTGAAAGGTGCTCAATTGAGGAATATCAAAGATCACTATTTTCAGAGTACTAAACTTGGATTGTTTGACCAATTTTGTTTTTGACTACTTTCAGATTCATGGTTTGAATCAGCATTCAATTTAGTAAGATGAGAGATTTTGACGACATTCTGGATGAGGTCGGCTCCTTTGGGCCGTTCCAGATAACTGTGTTTCTCCTGGTCAGCATCTTCGAGACACCAACTGCATGGGCCATGTTCCTCCAGGTTTTTGTGGCGGCTGATCAACCATGGACGTGCTCCTCGCTGCTCTCTTACAATCAAACAAGGGATGATAATTTGATCCTTGCCACCTCTGTAAACAGGAGTTTGAATGCCGAAGATGGTTTTGGTCGTTCTCGTCTTTGTCAACTGATTGCCAACGGCACCTGTGGTGAAATAGTATACACAGGAGACTTTACAACAGTGATAAGTGAGGTATATATTTGCTAAAAGTTTGAAATACTTAAATTCCAATTTACTTTTGTATAATCCATAGTAATCACTAATGTATTGTATATGTTAAAATGTGTATGTATCTGGACTTTATATAGCACAGGCAAACAGATCCTTATTCAGTCAGCATATTGGATGCGCAAAAATGTGCATGAATGTGATTGGAAGGGTTGCCAATAGAAACAATGCTCATCGTTATTAAAATGAATTGGCATTTTATGTGCAATGACGCACGATCCATTTCTCCACTCGTCTCAGCTTATCGGGATTTGTTGTTTGTGTCACTGTATAAAACTCAAATTTCACACTAAGGGCCTGGAGTAAAAGTTTGCAGTTAAATAAAATACTGATTATAAGCATCATATATAGACAGAATGAAACACTACTCGGGAAGTTTTAAAACTGAAGTCAAGAACGTACTCAAATTTCCAGTTTTAAGTGTATAACTTTCAAAAGTCTTCGACTGATGCTTGAATTTGAAAATTATGTCAAGTGTGGGCAAGTATCAAGAACAAATGACATTTTGTCAGTTTCCGTATTATGTGAATGCTCTGCCTATAAAGTAACGAGTATGCATCCAACACCTTTAGATGACATAATATGTATTATGTGACCTTGGTGGCGAGAAGGGACCACTAGTCACTTTTTAAAATCATGAATATTAATTTTTGCATCAAATTAATGCATCTGCATCTTGTACTAAATTTTTACATATTATTGTGCCACTTGATGTAAAAATTTGACTATTATCACCTCAAGCAGAGATTGGTTAAGTTTTTATAAGCATTTTTCTGCTAAATGATATTTATTATTTTCATTAAAAAATGTGCATGAATTCTTGACCAAACGCTCTGCATTTCTTAGCTTGATTTCTTTAAGGTTTAAGCTTGTGAAAATTATTAGTTGGTCCATTACCAACAAATGGTCGCTGTCTCTAGCAGAGGTCAGCTCCTAAAGTACAGCCATTAAAAACATTTGATATGAGCATTTGCTTACCTGTAGCTTTGTATTTTGTGGCGACAATTTATGCCTGTTGTAAAAACATTTCGCTTACGGTATCTTTTGCAATAGTTTCCTATAGCCTCATACACCTGCTCATGATTCTTGCTGTTTTGGATGGTATTGTTCTGTGTTTTCAATAACAACTCCATGGAGGTTTCATTCACTTTTGTTTATTTTGATTATCAGTGGGATCTCGTGTGCGACCTTGACTATGTCAAGTCGCTTATAATGACTTTCCAAATGATTGGTGTTCTCGTTGGCGCTGTGATCGTTGGCCAACTTGCTGACATGTATGGTCGGCGTAACATCTACTTCGTTGTTTACACGCTGCTGCTAGTCGTCTTCTTTGGATCATCGTTTGCCAACTCGTGGCAGCTCTATGCGGCATGTCGCACGATTATTGGAGCTCTAATTGGAGGTAGTCTTCAATTTTGTCTGTTGCTTGAATGCTTAAGATGGAGCCATGCCTGTTCTCTCTTCAAATTCTTTCTCATATTTCATGTATATATATATATATATATTATATATATATATTATATATATATATTATATATATATATTATATATATATATTATATATATATATTATATATATATATATATATATGGTGCTGCTGTGTGATGACTAGGCAGCAGTTGATGTATTTAATATTTATGCAGAAGTGCGTGTATGTTCTGTAGTGCATTGTTCAAAGCTTATACATAGCACAGTTTTATAAATCTCTTGAGGCTTACTGCTGTTGAATTGGTGTAATGGGGTGCCACAAAGTAAATATAGGGTGTGTTAAATAAATATAAACGAATGACTTGTTCAAGGTCTCTTCTGATTTTCAGCCGTCATTGTTTGAAACTCAGTGTTTTGATAGTTACATTTCTAGGCTAAATACATGAAATAGAATTGTGTTCTGAACAAATGGATTTTATTCATGACCAGAAGGATCTGCGTCTTGTTTGTTTTTCACCCCAAGTTGCAATCGAAGGTTTTGAATCCCAGTCCCATTATGTCAAGTTGACATGGATCACTGTTGAACTGCTTGAAACATTGGAGACAGTCACCCGCAACATGAGTGCCTCCTTATATCATATGCACTCACATGCATGCACACACACACACACACATACCCGGTATATAGTTAAACGAGTTAAATATGTAAGCGTGTACATTGCCAAACCTGTACTCTCACTGTCTGTAGGCCTGTGATTTGGTTATCTGTTTTACTTGTGTAGGTACAATGGTCATTAACTTTGTTTTACCGCTGGAACTGGTCGGCAGGAAGTGGCGTACATTCTGTGGCTGCATTGGATTCTGGGCCTGTGGAGTGATGTCACTTGCCCTTCTTGCCTACTTCATTCAGGAGTGGCGCATGCTTTCCATCTGTTGTTCAGCCGCCGGCTTACCTGTGCTGCTCAGCTACTGGTAGGACTGTTGTCTACTGTCATGTCCTAGGATTATCTGTGATAGAGCATGTATGTTTCAATTCTAAGAGCATGAGGCACCATGTATGTGTGTCATTTGAGGGGCTGGTCTCTGCTGTCTTCTAAACATTCCAGAAGCAGTATGGTACATATTTATGTTTCAAATAGCCAACTGTAGAGGGTAGCACTCTTAGTAATGATTATGATCATGAGGACTGAGAAATAATTATTATAATAATAGCCAGTTAACTTTTTTTGAATAACAGCACAAAGTATCCTTTCTGGCTTAGGGGTCTTATTAGTTAAAGCAATGGTTCAAGTAAAACAAGACTTTCCACCCCTGCATTTTGGTAAGCCTAGAGGAGTTGTTAGTTTGAGTATTAATTACTGCATGCAAGGTTGCGTTCGTAGATACTTACATATGGATGAGTATGCATTCATCTGTATATCATGATCTTGTGTCATCAGGTTTAATGAGGAGTTTTCTTGATAAGGTGCTATATAAATAAGCATTTACAATTAATTAAAATATACATGCACTTAATTAAATATGCAGATACACTGGTGAATGCTGTACATTCTACAACTTTGCAATCAACAATAAACATATATCTCTTGTGTAGTCATTTAAAAATTTGTCTTGTTGGCTGTTTTAGGTTTATTCCGGAAAGCCCTCGTTGGTTGATCCAGAAGGGAAGACTAAAACAGGCGGAAGCAATTATCCGCTACATTGCCAGACGGAATAATCGTCCTGATCCAGACCTCAGTCAACTCATGGCATACGTAAAGGTCTATTAATATGCCTATTATCTAATCTTGCCAAATGCTCAGTGTTCATCATTTACGATTAACTTAATCTAACTTCTAATCTAATCTTAAAACTGTCATAGAGTGCACAACTTAAAATGGAGCACATGTCAATGGTTTTGTCTTCTAACCACAATTGATGAGGCTGTAAAAAATTCAGTGCAAATTCAGGGGCCCACCACTGAGGCAGCTGGTAATGTTATCAGTAATTTGATATGTATCTATATCTTCAGCCATTGTCTTTTGATGGAAGCATAGAGTGCCTACAACTATCTAATATCAGTGCTGGCCTTAAGTTACCAGTTGTAAATTGTCACTATATTTCAGTATTTGAGAGTAATGTATAGTTGTATATGGTACTGAGTGTCAGTTACTGATACTGATTGTAGAACAGAACTTGTATGACAATTTCAGCCTAATTTGGAACAGAAATGGAATTAAGAAACATTTGATATGAAAGCGCCAATAATAGACAACCTTACCAAGTTCCTTTATGCTGATGATGGGTAAGTGCTTGTTTAACGCTTACGATGAGTTTGTGCTAAAAGTTAATCGGAACCAATTTGGCTCATCGTTAAAGTGTTGGGTTGTGAATGTTCCGACTTTTATTATGCAGAGGGAGCAGGAGAAATGTCATAAAATTAAGCGCTATGGATTCTGGGACCTCTTCCGGAATTTTTCAATGACGAAGAATACTGTCATCATGATGTATGCCTGGTAAGAAAGTCTTTCTAGACCTGTATAAACATTTTCAAATGTTTCTGTGTTTAGCAATCTGTGCTTTTCAATCAAACATGGAAGACACGTGATTTCAATCAGTCATAATGTGAATGTTTTGCCATTTATCATTTTGTCATGAAAATCATCTCAAGGGGGAATTTGGGACAAGTTTTTAGGTAATTCTTTCACTCTCTGAGTGCTGCTATAATGATCTCAATTACTTCTTTGCAATTACTTTAGCTCATGTACATTGTTGTACTTGTAAGGGTTTGGGTTATAAGTGCCGAGTACTACGTTCCTGGTAATTGCTTATTTCTGGCACATCTCTCGGCATTAGTGCTACAGAAGAATACTTTTTTACAGTGTTGGTTTAGTTTATATTCATGTGGCCTGTGTACGTCATAGGTTTGTCTGCAGCGCAGTTTACTATGGAACGTCACTGAACGTCGGAAATCTGTCAGGAGACCGTTACATAAACTTCTTTTTATCTGGTCTTGTGGAGATTCCTGCCCTGTTGCTTGTGGTCCTCATTAACAACAGGTAAGTTTAGATCCATATCAACAAAATGGATTTTTTAAATGATGCAATAACCTGACCAGGGCAGTCCCGTAGCTGAATGGACTTTGTCTCTTTGGGTGCTATGGTAGTTTTTGTGTCAGTATTTTTTCTCTTTGTCTGACTTTCTAGTACTTGCGCATCATATGAAATTGACAGTTGTATGCTTAGACTTTTATAACCTATAGGCATTTATTTTCCAGTCTTTGGGTTGCTATTTTCGTATGGTACAAAGAAGGATCATCAGCCTAGGAACATTTATCATTTCTTGTCTGATGATTAGGCGGTTTGTTTCCAGTGGTAAAAACAGCAAATGTGCCATTCTTAGTTGCATTGATTTTCCTCATGGATCAGGTGAAATAGCACTTGTAATGCCCTTCTTCTCAACTGTTTTACATTTGCCTAATTCCTAAAGTAATATAAGTAGTTTACTTTACACTGTGTTGTGCGGCTGTTCTGTGTTTCAACAGAATTGGGAGAAAGAAGACGTTGGCTTTGCTCATGTCTGTGGCTGGTGTATCGTGCTTTGCGATTCTGTTCATCGATTTAGCAGGTAAAATATATGTTGTCCAGGCAAATCCCTCCTAGACATTCCCCTTTTCCCCAGGCATCTCCCCCTGGATCTTTCCTCCGGGCTTTTCAATGGGATTAAATTCACTCGTCCGAGCTGTGACCACTGGGATATCTAAGCTAAGTATATCTGTATCATCAGCTAATCCTCATCCTTAAATCACTCTATTCGTTAAAAGTGTCTGAGCACAACAATATAATGCAATGTAATCAAATATTTGTATAGCTTCACTCAAAGCCAGAAGTGCTCTCAAAGATTGGCTGTGGTTGGTGGTTGGGCCAGAGAACAGGACAGTCTTAAGGTGTCTCTGGAACTGCCAAGGTGAGAGGACTAGTAATTCTAAACACAGGGGCCAACATAGGCAAAGCTTCAACAATCAATTGCTAAACAACAACAATTCCATACAATGCTTTCACCCAATGCACCTTCGCAAACTCTTCACCATCCAACAACCTTGGCCTGCAACATCATTCACATATCTCCTGTCCTTCAGTCACTGCTCACATCAAGTTCTCTGGCTGATCTATATCCCACATCGCACCTTGACTCTAGAACAAATTTCCCTCTGGTACCTGCACTTAACTTTCGAGCAGCGACTTAGATATGTGGGACTTGCAATTTATAGATTAGGTGTGGCATTACAACATGTAAATTGCAACAATACAATCACTGAATAATGTTATTATATTAAGAATGACTGAAAGTTGTTCAGGATTTTTCTCCCTGTATGAAAACATCATTCATAAGAAATTTTAGGGTTAGTTGAGTTTTTTGAAGCTTCATAACAAAGGCATGTCTTGTTAGGCCAATAATTTGCGTTATTATTTGTTATCTATACTTTGCATGACATGCAGAATTTTTTATGACGTTAAGAGTTTGAGAAATTTCAGCTTCAAATATTATTGAGTTTTGAATTTCAAGGTTGAACAATATAATCGTTTTGTTAAACTCAGGCAAATTGGAGGAACTGTCCTGGCTTACAACGGTTCTTGCTATGCTTGGAAAGTCTGGAATTGCTGGAGGATGGTCGGCAGTTCAGATTTTTGCGGCTGAGGTTTTCCCAACTGTTGTAAGGTAGGCTATATGGATTGACTGGTGAATGGAATAGTTTTGAGTCATTGTGATGAATTGAAATGATGATTAATAACTGATGTGTCATTGTTACACATCAATCAATTTTATTGTTTATGAATATTTTAGTAAATGAAATGGCAAATGAAAGTTTTGGTGAAAGAATGGTTGAAGGATTTAATAATGAATTCAGAAGTGTTTAAACAATTACGATATATGAATGAACAAAGTGAATGTTTTTAAATCAATGACTCAAGGAATGCATATTAATTAATGAAACTATATTCTGAATGTTACCCATTTTCTGATTTCATGTTTTTCTACTAGATGACACTATTTGTACCTATCTGTAGTGGTATGCTTGTGTCAATTTACATGTCTAATGTAAGGTCTAGAGCTGTACCGATATCACTTTTTGCCGATTATGCCGATACCAATTATTGCCGATTATTCAGTTGCCGATACCAGATTATTTAGCTGATTATTTAGCTGATTATTTCTTTGTGTTTCCCAAGATGTCTGGTTCCAAAAGATAGACCTACTGCTACTGTATAGTGTTGTGATACAAGCAAACACTTCCCCCGTAGGAGACGTATGCATGTAGTTGGTGACTAATCCTAGGCAGGCAATACAGATTAGCCCGCCGTCGAACTGTGCCCAGGGTAATTAGAGGCCAAGGCACGGCTGTCCTATTCACAGCCATTCATCTAGTCTCAGCCTCTCAGGCGACTGACATGTGTTGGGGAGATCTGATTGACAGCTATCATTATTCATTAGGCAAGCCTCCACGATGTACATTCATTGGCAGTCGTTCCTTGGCTTGAATTGGCCAGCCATTCCTTGGCCCATAAGCAGGCACTATGACTCACTCTGCACAAGACCTATGTTGACACATTCCCACGGTCTATACTAGCACAGTGGGTGGTCTCACCACTGGTCTGAAGAAGCCATTGGCTCGACGACACGATATGGGAACGGAACGAAATGCCGTCCTCCACAGACCCAGACTCTGTTTGCTGTCGTCATTTTGCTTTTATACACTGAAATTAATATTATTCAATAAAAAAAATAATTTTTAATATCAGCGCTGATTATCTTTCCGATATTGCCAATATCTTTGTAATCGGCCCGATTAATCGGCCGGCCGATTAACATAACAATAACATAACAACTGGTGTTTATTGATCCAAACAAGTACTACAATTATAATTCAAATCTAGTTTTTTAAGGAAAAGGCGCCAACAAGGAATAATCCTCAAAAAGGACACAAGTCCTGTAGTCGGGTCACCCTAATACGACAAGTAATTATGGCAGCTGGTCTTTAATTGAGTCTCCATTTGATTAATGAGACACTTGCATGTTTATTATTGCGGGAAAATTTTTAAAAACCCATGCATCAAATTCTTCATTATATACTTTTCTAATACCCTTCTGTTGGGGAGTAGCTTTCTCTGCACTCATTATTTATTCACTGTTGTTTTTCAGACCGCATTTTGTGATTTTGTATTTTATAGAAATATTGGTGTTGGAGTAAGCTCCATGTCGGCAAGGGTTGGTGGAATACTTGCTCCACAAATTGTTGCTCTGGTTTGTTTTCTGAATTCTCTGTTTGCTGTCTTCAGCTAATTTATGGCTCAGATAATGTGATTGATGGTAGGGCCCTGCAGTATGTGAGTGATTTACCATGCCTTATTCTCATAATACCAGCACAAATACTTCAACCCCTAAGGTCTAACTGTTGAATCTTGGCTAGGGATGAACTGACTTGGCTTGGAAACTCAGCCAAGCCGAGTTTTGTATTACTCGGCATTACTCGGACTCGGGACAAACAATGGGTCCAAGTATTAATAAATATTGGCTTTCTGATTTACTGCTTTGAAAATGAAACGGATTTTTATTTACAAAATGACAACGGCATTTAAGTTTTTCTTCACTTTATTGCGAAAAACTGGAAATTGCAAATACAAATAAATTTGTCCATTTATTTGAAGTTTAATGTTTTCCTTCTTTTCATCCAATATGGCCAACAGTTTGTTTAGCATGCCCTTGCGCTCCGTGCAGCATGTCTGTAAATTGTCATTAGGTATCCCAATTCATGAAAATTGTGCAAACTGCCCAACTCAAATTCAAGAGAATGATGCTTTTGTAAATATTTGAAACTTGGACTCGGTGCAACTTACTTGTAAATCTCGGCACTTGTCAGGAAATTGACACTCAATTCATCTCTAATCTTGGCTTTTGCAGCACCTAGACAATTACACATATCAAACTGAAGATATTTGTGTTTAGGTATGCTAATACTATAAATGGCAAACTGCATTAATTTCCCAGGCACTTTTAGTACACGCTTGTCATTGGATACTTAATGTTTAATTATACAAAGTGGTGAGCAATTTTTCTTATTGACCCCAACATAGGTCAATTTTTTTAAACAAAATATTTTGAATTTTTCGTTATAATTGACATATTTTTATGAACAATGGGAACATCATTTTCAGGCAGCAGCATATCCGAATTATGTCACGTTTGTGAGCGGTCATGCCAGCGGGCTTCCAAATAGGAGGAGTCCTAGGTAGACGCCTCCAATTTAATGTAGGAGATATTTCTTAGGGTTGCTGGAGACCTGGAGGTTTGCCTCCATCACTCAGGGGGGATAGACACCTCTGGGTCATACCATTTCCTTACCTTGGATTAAGGGGTTGAAATCCCCACAAGGACAAAAAGATGTTCAGGCTTTCCATTCTGCTGGGTCTTCTGGATTCGCTAGATTAGAGATCAAGGAAAAGGCCACCTTGTATGTTGTGGACAAGACATCTTTGCACAGAGTGAATTTTACAGGACCTTAAGAAACAATCTCCTGTTCCTGCCTTGTTGCAGAACTAATTGTGTGCAGAACTAATTGTGGATTATGTTGCTTTCAGAATCAATCGTCCAAGCCTCTGCCTTTCATCATATTTGGAGTCCTTGGCATTGTCTGTGCTGTGCTCTGTGTGTTCCTTCCCGAAACGCTCAACATGCCCCTCCCTGATGCTGTACCTCCATGCCAATGGAGCCACTGCCTCGTCAAGAAACGAGGCAAACAGATGCAGTGCCAGCCGGAGGTGGCATCTTCCCTGACTGACATTACCACAGATAATAAGACAGGATCGAATGAGGAGCCAAGTGTGATCAGCAGCCATAATACATGCTCAGAGGAGCATTGTCAAATTATCTCTTCAGGTGATGTCACCATCAATTTGCATGAGGAGACAGATTATGTTACTGGTTCCCCGGTTGAAGTAGGCAACATGTGCAGCAGCATCAGCACAACTTATGCAAAGCAGGGAGATCAGTCAACTGAAACATCCACTGAAGAAAAGCATGTTTATATTTCCCGTTTATGAGTTTCAGAAGCATTCAGGTCAGCAAGAAATGTAGTGAAAAGTAGTGTAGTGTATTATTTATATTATGGCTCTTTAAGAAAGTCTTTGAAAATATCATGAACGGAGAAGAAGACAAACGAAGAGGTGCGCAGGAAGATTGGAGTCGAGAATGATGAGACGTTACAACAAACAGCACTGAGAAGGAAGCTGGGGTTTTTCGGACATGTTATGCGATCAAATGGAATGGAAAAAGAAATGATGCTGGCATGTGGGGGAGGAAGGGAGAAAAGAGGGTGCCCAAGGAAAAATGGATGGATGTGATACATGAAAAAACTGAAATGAGCCTGGAGGAATTAAGGGATGCAACTTCGGAAAGAAAGAAAAATGGAGAGGATTGTTCGTGGCGGTCGCTAGATTTCCAAGAAATAGCAGCACAAGGTGAAGAAATCAACCCAGAAAGGCTGCATCCAGTGAGATTAAGCTGTGCCAGGTGCTAATTTTTAAAAGGCTGTGTGGTGTACAGTAGTTCAAGTATTTAAAATGTAGAATCTCGAATTTTAATTTGGCTTTTTTTAAATTCTTATGCTGGAGTATTGTTTCTGCTCTGTCTGGTCTATTATAAATGGTGCTATGTGCGGTTCTTTAAAGGCCTTCAGGAAACGAACTTTTGTCATTCCAAATATCATCTTCTTTATAGCAACTTATTACTTTTATTTAGCTTATTTTGTTACATACAGCTGTTAAATTAATTCTTATATCCCAGTTGATTATTGACATATTTTGTTCAAAAGAATTTTGCAATTTTATGTAATAATAAAAAGGCTAGACATATTCATTTTCTATATAACCAACTCAGACTGCCCTGACCTTGCCACACCAAAGACCGGCACTGGGCTGAATTTTATTAGCTGAGTGGCATGTTCATTCTATGTTGGTTACTTGCACTGTTTTATGTATTGGGATATATCTATTGTCTTTGAAAGTTCACTAAACAATGCTGTTATATTCCATTGGTGCACTGAAGCGAATTGTACGTCTGACTAGCGTGTTGCATAGCAGATGTTGGTAAATTATTCAATGACTTGCTCTGATCTAGATTTAATGAAAAGACAACGATTGTGATATTAAATATTGAACCTTAAGTGGTGTTAATTAGCAGAGGGTATTTTATTTGTATTGGTATTGATTGGAACTGTTGATTTTCTATGCATTTTTAAATCATTTTGGTAAAATTGTGATTTTTTTATGCTGGGCATTGAAAGGTTTCTTGCTAACTTTGGCTCAGGTACATAGTGATTAATGTGAAAGATAATGCTAGGCAAATGTTTGAACATTTCAGCAAGATATGTTTCTTTTCATTTTCCTCATGAGGTCTGTTGTATTCTCATTGCTTCACGACTTTACAGATGTAATTTATAATGTGACTACCTGATGCCAGTGTTAATCACACCATGTGAAACATTGCTAATGTAAGTAAAATGATTTTTCTTTGAAATATCACTTCATGTATTTAATATTATCAAACGTCTTATTTATAATTGTTGCAGATCTCTAAGGAAACGGTATATTATGCGGTTTGATATCTCGTTTGGCAGTTAAGCAACTGTTTTGTTTGTGTTTATTCTCTATTTAGTTGTTGATAATCATCTAGGCTTCTTAAACAAACCATTTTGTTAATGCATTCACATGTTTACTGCTTGCTTAACAAGAAGTATTGCAATACTGCAGTGGTCTGATGGGGCCGCTTGCGCGAACTCCTTTTTGTCGGTCGTAAGAACTAGTCCGGACCAGTTTTCGCTGTAAGCCCGACTAGAGAACTAGATCAGCGTGCACGTAGCTGCCTAAGTTCTCTAAAAACCTACTAGCGCTAGTCCATCTGGGAGGCAGATGGAAATCCACTAATTAGGCTTAGCAGGGAGAATTAAAATGGTGGCCATGTTGATTGGTTGGTCCACTTTGACGCAGTTTTAGACTTCAAAGAGGGTTTAAGAGAGACCATAGTTCACTCTGCTATTATCGGACGATGAACTGAATTATGTTCTTCGTTTTCGTCGTCACAAAATGATAATAATAACAGTGATCTTCGTTTAATCGGCGAAAGCACGGCCTTTAGCCTGCAATGGTCGGGCCAACTTTTCCCACAGGGAAGTTAAAGTAGTAGGCAATATTAATCTATACATAGTAATTTTTGTGTTGGAGTAATATTGCGATAACAGTGAGATTTGTGTTTTAACAAAATCAACTGTTAATTAAAACAATGAGCATAATAAACTTCTTTGCCAGATCAAGTCCGAAAATAGTCTATAAACAGCCTGCGCATGCACAACTAGCCATAATCGCGCGAGCCATTGAAGCTGGTTTTTCCCACGCCCATCCAAGTCTCTGACCTGGTAGTCGTGCATGCCATTTTCCCGTAGTCTCAAAAATCAGCCTACGAAGGCCGTCCTTGCGTGCAAAGCTGGACTAGACTTACGACCGTCTTAAAAGCCTTGCACAAGGCCCCTGGCCTGTGACTCTAAGGCAAACCCATGTTATGCATGTTATGAACCTAACCTATAGGTCTATATTTTTACCAGCTTTGCTTTCAAAATCATTTTAAAGGAATTATAATTTAAAGCTTAATTAATTGTTATTCAAATTTTTAATTGTTCTCTGAAATTTCTTTCAAAATTGTATGCATTAAATAGCTCAATTATAATTGTTTTGTGCTCTATGCAAGTTCAACACAGACATTGTGTGTCTTATGATGTATGCTGTTACATGACTTTGAGAAGCGTAAGTGGCAAAGTCGAGGACTTAAATTAAAAAGTTTTACAGTCTTGGGGAAGATATTAATGCTTGTTTTAGTTTTAAAATAAATATATATTCCTGAACCATCTGATCCAGTAGTTAATCAGTGATATTACCTTTCTGACTGTTGTCAGCAATCACTTAATGCCAATTACTTGAGTTTTGGTATTGATGGCAAGCTAGCAACAGAAATCTTTGATGAAATTCAAACTGTGACAGCTAAATTGAACTTGTTGGAAAAGCAGGAAAACCATATCAGTTCTTATAATTTTGCTCATTTTGAACACCTGCAATCTTAATCTCATAAACAGTGTGCATGGGCTTCGCATTAATTACACAAATATAATCTGTTTTAAGGTTTCAGGATTTTAAAGGTGTGTGCACATTATCTTTAGTGCCACAAAATTACAATTATATTATTTTGGTTGATGTAGAAACGACTTGAAAATGTTGAATTTCACTAGGTTGACCATCTGTGTAACAGCAATTTAGAACCGATCACTGAAATTGGAATTCCCAATTGGATGCATTTCTGTCTCCAGAAAGGTTTCTGTATTTCTAGTCGAAGGCACACAAGTATGCAAACCGTCATCATTTCAATAAATCGTAATCCATGAAATCCACTGACTGATGCCAACACTCAAAAACTACCTCATCACAGCAGAGACAGTCTAGCTAATGCTGAAGTGTTGAGTGTTGTAAAAACTGCCAGATACTGTGACATGATTGCAGGGCTGTACCGAGCTATAATTGCGCCCTGTGCGTAGCCTCAATTTGGCGCCTCACATTTTGAAAATAGTGCGTTTTATGGAATAATAAGTTGTTCCATCCTGAAATTTGTGCCATTTCGGCCTTTCCACATTTGCGCCTAGGACGCGTTGGCCCCTCCCTCGGTACGGCCCTGCAATGCCTGCATGATTGAACATTTGTAACTCTCATATGTTAAAGCCTAATGGAAAGATTAGATTGTATTTGCTTCATTGTTTCAATTACTCTTTGTTTAACTTGTTTCTTATCGGGCCCTCAAACCAATGTTTGGTTATCAGGTTGATATCAGTTTGAGACTCTGTTATACCGTGCAGTTTGGCATGCAGTCGTTTGTCTTTATTTCCTAGGCTGTCAATTGTTTTACCGAAAAGATTGTATCTTTAAGACATGACACTAAATTGTCTTTTTTCAGAGATCTGTGCTTGATCTAAACAAATTGGTAGCCTTCATTATCATTAACAAATTGTTGTCACTGTTGTTGTTGTTGCTGTTGTTCGTGTGTAAGGATTAAGGAGGATTCATAAATAATAAAAACTTACAAAGAAACAATGAACATGTACTAAAAGCGACTGGGAAAAAAGTCAATGCAACTTGTAATAAGTGATCAATTGCAGTCACTGTTTCATTGTCATTTGTGATAAAGGATAAAATGAAATTGTCATTGCTAAGTTTGCATTTTTAATTGTTGATGATTTCTGTATAATTCATTGTCATAACTGAATATATTAGATTTTACAATTTATTGTGTACTGTCTTGTTTAGGTCATTCAGTAGAATATATATTTTACATTTAAATTTGGGTTACAAATTATACCAATTTCTAATTCAAGTTTCCATTGTTCACTGCGCCCTGCAAATTGCTGAACCACTCCCATCCCTAGCTATGCCACTAGATTTAGGCCTATTCTGATCCTTAGTATTTTTTCAAATGAATCCATAGCAGAAAAGGCGCAGCAGTCATGCACCATTTAATTTTTGTTCTGTACTGTGTTGAACCTGGGACTGTAAAACGAATGTAAGGCAATTCTCTGTTGGACTGGCCGGGTCCACACTGGAATACTATTGCACTAACATTATTAGTCTAGGTTCACCAAACTCCTATAAGCTGACTTATAAAAAACAATTAATTGCTACTAATGGTGTTACTGATATTAGGGTATATGATCGTGCTGCATATGTTGTCCAGGTGTAATGTAATCAAGCATTTATATAGCGCCGCTCAATCACTGAATTCAGCTGCGCCCTCAACGAGCGTTTGTGCGTGGAAACAGAAAGATCTTAAGGCGTCTCCAAAACTGGCAAGGTGAGAGGCATAGGGACTGTGGAAGACAGTTCCAAGTGAAGGGCCAACAAAGGCAAAGCTCTGCGACTGGGCTGCGGCAGAGCGCATGCGCGGAATAACAAAAAGGCCGTGAGTGGAAGATCGCAAGGAAGCCCTTGCAGGTAAAGAGGACACCGAGGTGCAGAAAGATCTTAGGTATGTCGGGGTCACCCATGGGGGTCCGAGGGAATTTGTCCAGGAGGCGCAAAATTTCAAATAGTTGTCTTGACTCATTGGGCCTAAATAGGATGTCGAGGGCAACCGAACACTCCACCTTCGATGTTCGATCCCTCGCTCCCTAATTTAAGTACCGTAAGCAGCCAGCTGCCCTACACTGGCCTACAGTTGACACTTCAGCAGTTGTAATGATTATGCGCGTGCACGCATTACGTCGCGCACCAGAGGTGTAACAAGGTTTTGAAAAGTGGAGGCACAATTTAAAAAAGATTGCGCGAAGCTGAAAAAATATTTTTGCCTCCCCACTTTTAGAATTTTGCTCCCCCAGAAATTTGAAAAATGGGGGCACAAATTATTTTAACAAAGATAATCTTAAAAAGACATTGGATAAACATAAAAAATAACCGATTTGGGGAGCACATGTCAATTTCACTAATAATGTGGGGCTTTGCCCCCATTTTTGAAACGGGGGGCCGGTGCCCTCTGCCACCCGCTTGTTACACCTCTGTCGCGCACACAATAAACCTCGCAGTGACGCGCAAGGCATGTATTACATTTATTATATATTTTTGTCCTTGCATTCAAAGTTAAAAGTCGGCGCCTATGACATAGGCTTACACCGCCAACACAAAGAGAAAAAACGTTAGTTGATAATTAGTTTATTATATTTAGCTTAATTGTCACGAAACTGAGAGTAGAGGCGAAACACCGGCATTTTACTAATAATCACCAGCTTATTTTAATATAAAGAAGCTGCGGCTGTCATAATTTGATATGATTAAGGCCTATTACACCCAGCTTCAGAATTGGAGTAGAGTTTGGCGCAAATATTACCCTTGGAATACTCTATTTCAATCCCTCAGAGTAGGCTTAGCATGAGCAAGCCTACCTTCCCAGTCGAAGGCGGAATCGGTTTCTTTCAGGAACAGCAAGACAAGACTCATAAAACGGCGACGTGGTAGACTTTGTTGAGCGCTCAATTTCAAGAGTCGACTTTCACAGATCTTACGAAATTGTCCTACTCAAAGTGCTCGTTTTCTCAGTTCCTATGATGTTACCCGCCTGACTCACAATGACTAGCACTATAGGGCCTAAGTTTCAGTTTAACGACACGTTTGACAAAGAAGGTCAACGGATTTGTATTCCTCCCTCGTCCATGCATGGACTGGTTCCGAAGCTGGTGGGGGACTCGCTGGAGGTAGGCCTAGGCCTGTATCTAAAATGTTTGGCCGAACCCGCGTTAGGGAAGAATATGGATAATTAATCAAGGACGGTCGCTCCAGCCAGGATCAATTATGTGTGTTTATATACACAGACAGCCACGACTCGCAGGACCCAGTGTCTGCCGATTATTATTCCCCACATCGGCCCTTCTCGGGTGGTCAACACGATTTATGCATCTAGGCGATAGAGGGCGTTGTGGGCCCGCGTCTGAATGACGGCGTCTGCCGGCATTAGTTCCTCCGCCTTATTAAGCCCTAAGCGGTGCCCAGGCCGCGCCCCTAGAGACAAACTGGGTGACCCATTGTGAATCAGCGCAGCGCGTCGGTATGATATAGGGCCGCTAGCGGGAATTAATTCCCCGCTGTAGGCGCGATGAAGGTATGTCTTTAACCATTGCTGTGCCTACAGTTTGCCCACACATGCCACTGCACGCCCTATGAATGTGGAGCGTTGGCCCGCTAGTGGAAAATCATCGCCCGCTGTGGGCGCGATAGAGGCATATGTATTTACAACGGCTATCCCTACAATATTTCCCTATGGGCCTAACAAGTGAGGAACGTCGGCGTATTTGGGGCCGCTCAAGTGTCAAATCAATGCCGCTGTGGGCGCTATGCAGAACTATTGGTATCAAACCTTCACTTTGCCTACAGTATGCCCACACCATTCCACTGTGGGCTCTACGAATAAAGAGCGTCGGCGTTGATACTAGTGGAAAATTACCACCAACTGTAAATCTGATTGTACAATTCCTGTGGTCAATTCCTGTGTAGTTGGCATTTCTGATCTCAAAAGTATATAATATCACCCATACTGCACACTTATGAGATTGGAATGAATAACATAGCTAATGCATGAAAGAGAAAAAACTAAGCAAGTTTGTTTGATAATAATTTTTAATGAAGATCGCACCATTCATTGTATCACAAATAGAAAAAAATGGCAACATCCAACTATACCAGTAAAATACAAGGTCCAAGTATGTCAACATTAGAACTTCTGAAATATCTAAACAATTACAGCAGTCAATAATTAGAAATACTTTTCACACACAACATGAAAGTTTAGATTGTATATATATATATATATATATATATATGTATATATATATATATATATATATATGTATATATATATACAATCAAAATTTTCAAAATGAGATGAAACATGAATTAGGCTATATAATAGGCTATAGGAGATCACATACGATTATTGGAATGCAGTATGATTTGCATGTCCATCTACCTATCCTGTTCTTTACTTTCTGGCTGCATACATCGTTTCCTTTATTTGCATGTCTCTTTACACCTTCTTTTTCTCATCGTTAAAAACTGTAACTGGCTAAGCAACAGGCACAATTTTTCCTAAGAAGGTTTAGTACACACTTCTACAAACTTCTGTTACACTTACATTTATTACAACATCCAGAAATATCAGCTTAAGAAGAAAATTGTCTGGGCTCTATGGTAAGCAGTAGCTACGAAATGCTCATATCAAAGTGCTACGGAAGTTTCTTGTTACAATACTATACAGACTACAAGATCATGATCACAAAATATGAATTAGGATGATGAAGTAAAATCATTAAGACACGAAAACTACTTTGTGTCTTTAGTTAGGTCGATCGTCTATTTCTATTTACAAACTATTTCCATTTACAAACTGACAAATTGACCTACCAAAAAAAATAAATTCTGCTACTATTAGTATTTAATAGTTAATTCTTTCTGGTGTCAACTAAGGCAAAATTAAAAAATTCATAAAAGTCGTGTAAACTGCAAAATTAAAAAGCAAAGGAACTTTCAAAAAATATTCTACACTCGGACTCGGCAAAATTTGACTCATAAAACTCAGTACTCTGCCAGAAATTCAAACTCGGTGCATCACTAGCCATGTCTGCTCAGGTCAATCAAAGTAGCCAAGGACTCTAAATAGGGCTCATCATTTGAATTTCATAATTCCCTGTAGAAGGTGACTCATACAAGTTTAGTGCTCAACACTGTCCAGTTGGAAACTATTGTGTCTGTCATTATCCACCATTTAGAAATAGCAGTCTGCACCCAAATAATGTGCAAAAGCACAAAATTTTTGAAGAAAAATGCACAAGAAGTAAAATTGTAAAAGAAACTTTCAACTTAACACAAATAGTAATAGAATCACCAGCAGGCTCACTGAGAGGGGGAAAGCGGGGGGGATAAATGAACCGGGCCCCCACCCCAAACTAAATAAATAAGGGGCCCCGCCCTTTGATTATTTGTAAACTTTCTCTGTAATTATTAACAAATTTATTAACAAATCACATTTGGTTTTATTAACCAGATTTCTACTTTAATATGCTCAATTAATTCATAAGGTGGCCTTTCTGGCCTTTTTGCTTGCAAAAGAATCAATAACTGAATCAAAATTTAAAGTTTTTGCAAACTTCGCTTCAATGGCCAATGTTGCCAATCCATTGACTTTGTTTTGACACATTGATGCCCTCTGATAGTTTTGACTCGTTTTAATACACTGAATGTTCTCTCTGCACTTGCACCGGAAGCTGGAAGACAAAAAAATCCTCATGGCAACAATTAAATTTGGGAAAAGATTCTGCAGCAAAAATTTCATGCAGTTTAATCAACAATTGAAAAGATTGAATAATTTTTGAGCCAATATTTTCTTGATAAAGTCGTTTTAATGAGTCAACCTCGTCTATTAAGTCTTTGCAGATGTCGGCAGAGTAACTTTCATAAAAGTTTTCACAAATTACCCTTTAGTCATAATCTTCTTGGAGAAACTTCTACAAAAATTCAAATTTGTTGCAAAGACTTGACACTGGAACAAAATGTTTTTTAAGTCCAGTTACTACGGAATCAATAATCGGATAAAATATCCCATCTCTGAACTCATCCCTTGCAGACTTCACAAGTAAAACTGTCTTAACAACTGCAGTTCTTGGATGTTTGTAGGCTTAAATTTTTCAGTTAGCTTTTTTCTTAAAATAAGGAATTACAAAAAAATAGAGAAATATTTATTTTCATTATTATTCAGCCGAGGCAGACTGACTGATAGTGATGAATCGATGAAACTTTGAAAAGTTAGTGATGTATCATGTATGATGTAAGTTTAGTGCTTGGAATATTGCAACATTTCCTAGTACTGTGTATTGCAGTAGACTGTCAATTAGACTTTCATTCATACTTAAAACTATAAGTTGTACCGGGCCCCCACTTTGCTCTCGACGGGTCTGATCACCAGGCAAATTCTGTCCACTATGAGTTCATACTTATATCCAAAAGAAATTAAGCACAAAAAACATCCATCTTGGTCCCGCACATTGCACACACATCAACAATATTGCCCGCTAAGCCTCTGACCTCATCACAGAATCAATCAAGAAACAAACATTGGATTTAGAATTTCTACAAAATAAGACAACAACAAATGGGTCTTCAATGGTGATGCTTTACACATAAAATCGACCAAAACTAACAATTTGAGAATCTGAATAATGGCAAACCATCAATGTTAATCTGTAAATAGACCACATGGATTAAACTCAAGTCCATATTGGTAAGCACCAATTCCAGGTCACCTGCAACACCAACATGAAACCATTCACCAGAACCGATAGTTTTAACCGGATAAGTGCAGGGTGACTGCAACAGAGTCTAAACATCTCATGGCAGATCAGAATAAGACATCTGACTGATGAAAGTCACTACAAAAGACCTCTCTCCCCATCATTCACATCTGTGACACTTTGCAGTGCATTGATTCCTGCTCGCTGTGCATCACAACTACCTCCTTTCGTCCACAAGACTTTCTTCTAGATTATTGTTCAAACTGTCCCAGAGCCTACTGAGAGGAACTAGGGCTCACGAATTTTTTTGCCGCCTCTGATACTGGTGACAAAGGCACGAACAAGGATTACAGCAGCATCATGGGAGAGGGAAAGCAGAACAACATGCAACTGATGAGGCTGATAATAACAGCTTGGCCTAACCGAGTGCTGCGAAAGACTGAGCTCTTGATCAAAAATCATCACAACAAGGTCACAAACAGTAAGTGAAAATGTAAACTGAGGGAAGGCTTCAGCCAACCAGCAAAGGTTATATGTGAATGAACTTTATGACTTACTCAATCTGTGTTTTGAGTAAGTACAATAACAGCACTTGGCAAATGTGGAGGACATTCCCAGTACATCATGACGGGCAATAAAATGTTACATTACATTTTATTACAGTACATTGGGGCCAAAAAATATTTAATCATCCCAACTATACTCAGCAGCCGGTTATCGAACCAAATTTCCGCCTTAATGGCGATAAAAAGGTAACCTGGGAGGGATATAAAAGCTAAAGTACGCGCCATTTCTGATGACGGTGAATATTCATCTATCCATCTCTTCTGCTGCAACCAGAGTTGTCCTTGCCTCTTGAAATAAAAACACAACATATTGCAAAGCACAGGCAATCGTAGCAATTAAGGAATTAGACACTTATCAAAGTTCTGAAACTTGAAATCTAAATTGGCCGAAAGCACAAATGTGACGAGCTATTTTAATGATAAGCGGAAAGTAGGCTAGACGAAAAAGTTTTCCTCTCAAATGATCTCGAGATACAATGTATTGGTGCGCACTAGGTACTTCATTTACTTAAAGTTGTTTTTTTGTTGTCAATAAAAAAAGTCTGGTTAAAGACTTGACGTTTGCATTTCTCGCAGTTAATAGTATTATTGTTGGCTTCAAGTAAGGCTTGAAGTAAGCCTCACTAGAGTGCATCTGCGTTCACGCTGGTTGGATTATCGTTTTCAACAGCAGCGTTTTATTTTCAACGCTCTAGTTGTGGAGCATTCGGGGGCAGCCATATTGTTTACCTTACACGAATGTATTGTTCGCCATTACCGCTGAACAATAAACTGAGTAGACTGCAATAAACTCACTGAACAAAGTTTTGCGACGAATGCCAAACATGGATGATAAGAGATAAATAAAATATAAAAAGAAACTTACGGCTGTTGAAATGAATACGAATAATTATACGGCCATTGAAATGTCGATGTTTCGCGCGCAGCATCTGCGTTCAACGAACTTGTTGGTTCTGATCTAATTTTACCTTCCACCAGGCAGCCAAGGACCAATATACACCTCTTGCAGTGGAAGTAAGTACGCACGTGAACGTGTTTTATACATATCGCAAGCCAACGTTCAGTACTTTTTTCACACAAAAATAAAAATAATTGAACGAAGAATGTTAATAGAAAAATAATTTGTGGCTCACATGTCAGACACCCTTAAAAACTTTTTGAATGGCCTTCTCAGGATAGCCTTGGTTGGGTCTCCATTTAGAGTTCGCTAGTCCTTTAATCGGAAGTGGTTTATAATACCCGAATGCTATACAAATGACTATTCCCATTGTGTACTTTCTCATTGCGTTCTCACAGCTCCGAATACGTCCGCTTTTAATTACTTATTATGATTGTTTTTGTGATTGTACAATCTTTGATTGTAAATGTATGTTAGCCCCGTATTGCGCTTGCAAGCGTTTCAATAAAGTGAATGTCTACTTACTTTTTACCAGGTAATATTATGATTACATTTCAAGCGTTGGCCCATTACGCTTACGAGATTGAGCATAAGTATTAGGTACAGTAGCAAAATAGTTAGTAAGTAAGTAAGTAACTTACTTACTTACTTACTTGTCTGCTTGCTTGCTTTCTTACACACGTATGAAATTAAATAAGTGAGTGAGTGAATAAGTAAGTAAATGAGTGAGCGAGTGAGTGAGTGAGTGAGTAACTTACTTGCTTGCTCACTTACTTACTTGCGTAAGTAGGTAAGTAAGTAAGTAAGTAAGTAAGTAAATAAGTAAATAAGTAAGTAGATAAGTAAATAGGTAAGTAAATAAGTAAGTAAATAAGTAAATGAGTAAGTAAGTAAGTAAGTAAGTACGTAAGTACGTACGTCAAGCAAGCAAGTAAGTAAGTATTTTTAACTTGAATACGGACGCACGATCAATTTATGACACCATCACAAAATAATGCCTTTCACATATGAAAACTGCGAAATCATGTGTCAATAATTTTGTCAGATTTCGTGTGTGTGTTTTCTAATAGACCACGAGTGATTTAGTATTTCTCATTATTCATTTTTTATTTTATGTTACCAATGTTCGGTGAATTATTAATATGGGACCTACATCTATACTTTCCTACTTGCGCGAAAACCATCGTATAGTCGCGCCAAGTAGTAACGCATATCTAACAACAGCCTTTGGCCTATATATTGGAACTCCATTGTTGAAGTCCGGCCAAATAGCGCTGCGGGCAACCTTCACTCCCCCTCCTGCAGCCGTCATCACTTGCTTCCCGCTAGAATCTACGGCTGCACCTAATTACTCGTCCAAACCTCCCACACGAACGCGCCCGGTTTAGTTCATCAGTGTGCGCCAAACGAGGGCCACTGTAGGGCCTCCATCTCGCTAGGGGTAGTGTTGACCCGCTGGGGGCAATACCAAGGAACGGATTTGCGCGACTGTCACTGAGATTGTGGCAAAGTAGAGGAAGGACCACACTTCGCCGACCCCCCCTAGTATGCCACAGTTCTCTCATAGTAATCTGCTTCAGGCCCAACGGGTATTGCTGTCTGGGTACATATAAATTTATATATACTGGTGTATATAATAAATATATATAAATAATATATATGTATATATATATGTGTGTATATAATGTCCTGACTACGCGATTCAACTGCTATCTCGCAGCCATCTGCTAAAATCAACAAGTTGTCAACAACGCGAGAGTTGCTGGTAAAGGAAATGCGAGAACAATTACATGTATATCCGATATGACTGAGTCACTAAGAGCATCTCGCCATCTAGGTGTTGACAATATGAATTTTCATATTACCCAGATAGGACTCCAGCTTATGCGTTAAACTTTAGAAAAACGCCAACACAAAGATATACACTGTAGGCCTACCTGTAGGTCCAACTTGTACAGCGTGCCGGAGGCCAATATTTTCACGGTCGTAACACCTTAGGGTCTACCAATTATTAATTCTACTCTTCTATTGTAAATTTTAAATAATTGCCTTTAGAGTTTTCCGATCATCACGTTGAGAAATGTGTGTTGAAATAATCATTATAACCAAATTATCAAGTTTCTCTGCAAATATGCACAACATCCAGGGGGCGCATGCCCTGCGGACGCCCATGGGTTCACCCCAAGTAGGAAGTTGTGCTTAAGTGAAATGGTTCTAAACTGTATACGCTGTTGAACAGGGAGCCAATGAAGTGTGTCCCGAATGAAGCATGAAATATTGGCATATTTTGGAATGCCACCTATCAGACGAGCAGCGGCATTAAGAATAGACTGAAGTTTGAGAGAATTAGAGGGAGAAAGACCAATGTATAAAGCATTTCCAAAGTCCAGCCGAGCACATCGCGTGGCATGGACTAAAGTAGCATGAGGTGAGACGGAGCTGCGACTAGAACGAAGTTGACGTATAATTATGGTATAAGCAGGATCTAGACACTAAGTTGATCTGATGAATGAAAGTAATGGGAAGGATCCAAGACAATTATTATTATCATTATTAGACCATTGCTTAGTCTAAAACAGTGGGATGCCTCTTATTAGACTCCCTTGGTGGCTGGATGTCGTCAAATCGGCTTCGGCTGAACCCATCCAAAACTCAATTTATCTGGCTTGGCACCAGACAGCAGCTGGCGAAAATTGATCTCTGTGGCTTCGCTACCCAGTTTCCCCTCTTCACTTTCTCCGCCTCTGTTCGGGATTTGGGGGTCACTATTGACCAAGAACTCACCTTTGAATTAAGCAGAAGATTGATTAGCGAGGCCATTCCAGACAACAAACAGTTTAGGTTAGTTTTATAGTCCCTGAGGGATCATATATACACCCTCGGAGCAAATTTTTAAACAAAAAATCGACAAAAAGTGTATAACGTATAATAGGCGCCTATTTATGTTATCATAGAGCGGTTTGAATTTAAGCGAAAATTATTAGTATCGTTATCAAAGAATATGCTTTATTTACTTACTTATTTATAATATAGGTGAACATGTTATCTATGCTGGACAAACGAAATGCCGTCATGGATGCGTCAGCGTATCGACCTTTAGTTGCGGCGTAGATCTCGAAGAAGACGGGTTTTTTGCGAAATTTTCGCAAATCTGCATCGCCAACTTCTGTTTCGATTGAATTTTCGTCGAGATGTAGCAAGTAGACTTAACAAATTTCAAAACAACGATTTCTTATCAAATGTTTTCAGTTTGGAGATCGAATTATCGATCTTAAGCTACAAATTTTGATCCTATTATGTTATTTGCCATTTAGACCTGTCGATGGTATTTTATAACTGGGCCTACTGGGGTAGGCCTAAAAAATTATTTTTGGTATTTTACTAAATGTTAAATTTAGCAAAGTTAACTCTCTCTCTCTTCTTAGTTAATCTGTTTTCTGTTGTGAAGGCCTATTGTTTTCTCTCTTTCTCTTATCTTATTTCTACATGGACGTGTTCATGTCTTCTCTTGTTTTCGAGTAGCCTAGGCCTAATTACATGTTCGAACATTATTTGTAGATTGAAGAGAGGATAGAATTGAACATATTTTTAGTGCCTAATGGGCTATTGATAATAAGTTAACTGCGCTGTCCAGTGTGATAATATCATTAATATGCTAATATTCAACAGGTCATTTTTCATTTTACCCGCATTACATAGGTTAGGTTAGGAATCCTGGCCATTTTTGAGATCCTGGGTCACTGGATCCTTTAGTTTGTATTTGTCTATTTTGTAATCCTCTGTCGCTGGTCACGACTTTTGAAGACCTGGTGCTAGGAACTTACGGCATTGAATTCTATGAAGCCATGACTGTTCCTCTGAGGTCGTTTTGTTCTAGCCATAATCCAAATATTTTCATACAAGCAGCCATTACAGGACAGGCAATTTGAGCTTCAGAGTGCCAGACGATGGTAGCTCCAAGTTAGCGAAAATAAGTTGCTATACTTGACCTAATTTAAATACATTACATTCTTTACAATGTTTCCATCGATGCCTGTACGTGATGCCGTCAACCGCGGGTCGTGCGATGCTCCTCATTCGAAGGATCTCAATTCCAGTCAGGATCAACTGCAATGATTCGGTTGACCGACTGTCCTACAAGCAGGTAGGTTAGTTTCAGTTTCTACTTTCTATGAAGGTTTGCGACTTATCCGGAGTTGATAGAGATGGGCATGGTCACTTAATTGGCGATGGACAGACGATTGGTTGCTGACAAAATCGTCAGGTCGTTTGGAAGATGCTAAGTAGCGGTATGTCAGCAATTTCTGTCCTGTCTGCCTGTCTCTATGTTATTTCTTTTCCTCTTGTCTTAAGTTTGCTTATAGCTATAGCTCAATTTTGTCTCTTCTTTGATCTACTGACCCTATTTTCTCTCCTTCTTGTACCCAAAATTTTGTCTTAGATCTGGCCAAAACCTTTTGACAACATATTTCCCAAAGCTTTGCCATAGAAAAATTTCGTTGGCATATTGCAGCTCGGTTAAGTAATAAAGTTACTGTTCGCTCTCTTTCAATCTATCCTAGGCTACTCCACGTCTTTCTCTTGCTGTCATCTAGCACACTCCCTTTCTTGCTTTGCAACGTTATGCATCACTATTTTGTCTTTTAGAACTTGCCGGAAGCCTTGAAAGACGATTTATCACTTCAGATGTCGTGGAACAAGGCCGAGAAGGAACTGGCAATGGAAAGAGGAGACGAGTGGACGAGGGGATCCGTTGCCCAATATGCAGAGGTCTATAGTATACTGAGTAAGTTTTATTCTTAAGAGTTTTAACTCTTTCAACTTGATTACCCAGAATTGTCCGCAAGGAAGGAAAGCAATGGGAAACCACCTCATTCTTCTCAACCCCGGGTAGCATATGCAAGCAGAGAAATCATTATCATCATCATAATCATCATCATCATCATCATTGTAATCATCATCATCATTATCATCATCATCATCATCATCATCATTGTCATCAGATTGTTTCGTTGCCTTCTATCTCCATTTTCAGTGCACTCTCTGTGTTTTTCAGGTTATCCAAGTATGCTGCATTGCTTCAGAGGCGTTGAATGAATATGTTGCATTTAGTCGGAAATAAGGTGTTTGCAGATGGTTAGATGTCGACCTCAGACCTGATCAGGTCAACTCAGGACTACCTTCCAATTGCTTGCTAGAGAAAAGGTGATTGTCCAAATGCATCACATTTTCTGTGTAGGCCCCTGGCTTTGAGATAATATTAAGTAGGAGACATATTGATTTGTGTAGCTCATTACAAGTATCTCAGGCAGTTTGTTATTTTAGTTGGATTGTATGGATCCATGACTGCCCCTCTGATGTCTTTTTATTCTAGCCATAACCCGGTACGGCCCTGCATTTTCATGCAGGGCCGTACTGAGCAACAATTACGCCCGGTGCCTAGCATCAATCTGGCGCCCCCACATTTTTATGATAGTGCATTTTATGGAATAATAAGTTATTCCATCCTGAAATTGGTTCCAGGGACTTTCACCTCCGGGCGTTTCACCACCGGACGATTCACCTCTAGGGGCTTTCACCTTTAGGGGCTTTCACCTCTAGGGGCTTTCACCTCCTGGGATTGCTTAAATTATAGACATGTAATGTGAAATTTCGATGTTGATTGTCATTGAATTGTACATAAATAATATATAACATACAAAGAAAATTTATTTAGCATAAGCATAAGCAATGAACTGTAAATAGACACAATAAGGAAATAATTAAATATTATCCTTCTTCCGTAATCGCAATAACCTCGATTTACTGTCCATCAGAAGCCATTATAATTATTAAATGTCATCTAGTAAAAGGTAATTAGGCATACATGCGCATCTGTGGGGTATGAATAAATCTCGTGCGTCAGCCGATTTGAATGTTTGCATACCTTACTTCGAAATGTCGTATTGCAGTAACTGTGACATTCTACAACATTTTGCTTATTAGTGTCATGGTAATCGCATTGTTTGCGCGCCAGTCTTTAATTTGATAGTTGAGGTGAAGCCCCTAGAGATGAAAGCCCCTAGAGGTGTAAGCCCATAGAGGTGATTCGTCCGGTGGTGAAATGTCCTGAGGTGAAAGCCTCTGATACCCTGAAATTTGCGCCCTTTCCACATTTGCGCCCTGGGCCAAGGCCCCGCTGCCCCCCTCGGTACGGCACTGTTTCCATGTAAGCAGGCAATGCCATAGCAAGACAGGCAATTTGAGCTTCAGAATGCCAGACGATTGGTGGTACCAAGTCAGCAAAAATAAGTCTGCTCTTTTTGAGCTATAGGCCCTACATTACAATCTGTACAATGCTTTATCAACTTAATAAATTTTACTCAATTAAGGCACTGTTTGGATTTATACAATATCAGCAGGTGTATAAATTACACAGGTCGGCGAATTCCGGCTGTTTTGGCACCGTCCATCCTGGAAGGTTCAAGCCAGAGAAGTCCGGCTGTTTTGGCACCGTCCATCCTGGTAGAGGTGCTGTGGCATCTGACATGAAGCGCTACCTGTCTTCGGTTATCGAGACCTGTTCGTTACCGCCGTCAAACTGACCGACTTTCCTGCAAGCGGTAATAGGTTAGTTTAAGTTTTTATGAAGGTTTGCGAAAAATCCCATAGATTGGTTGCTAATAAAATCGTTGAGTCGTTTGGAAGATTCTAATTAAGTAGCAAAATGTCGACCAGGATAATGAAACACAGAGCATTTTATATCTTCTCTGCCTGTCTCTTTCCTAAATTTCTCTTCCTCTTGTCTTAAGTCTGTCTACAGCTCTATTATCTCTATTTCCTTCTTCTTGGGTCTGCTCAGAGGCGTCAATACCTTCTAGGCGACGGAGGCAAAGCCTCTGGTCCACGATGTCAGGAAGGCAAGATATCCCCCCTAAGACTAATCAATTATCCCACACCTGAAATTGCCTTGGACCCTCCCTCCTATCTGGAGGATCCTGGGTTTGCTGACCCTATTTTCTCTTTTCTTGTGCCCAAAATGTTGTCTTAGGTGTGGCTGCCTCCCTGTTATGGATGAATGGAACAAGATTTTTGAAGAAAGTTTTTGGCAACATTGTCCCTATGTTTTGCTGTTGAAAAAAATTATTTTGGTATGTTGCAGCTCAGTTAAATGATACATGTATACAGTTACTGTTTGTTCTCTTTCAATTTATCCTACTCTACCTCTTTTCTCCTTGTTATCTAGTTCACTCCATTTCTTAACGTTATTTTTGACATTTTGCATTATTGTTTTGTCTTATAGAACTGACTGGAAACCATCACAGACGACCTGATATGCCTGGAGAGTGGAGATGTCATGGGACGAAAACGAGAAGGACATGGACAGAGGAGACGAGTGGAGGAGGAGGAGATGCGTTGCTCTATATGAAGACCTACACGGGAAGGACTACAGTACTGAGTTAAGTTTTAGAATTCTAAGCTACAGAATTAATTGCTTTATACTAGTGTTAGATGAATGTGGGACGCGGTGGTGTAGCGATATACGTTCTATGCCGTGTTAGTGGAAGGTCGCAGGTTCGAATCTACCTCAAGCCACTCCGTAGTGACCCTGGTCACTGGACAAGTTGATTGCCCAGAATTGTCTGTGAGGAAGGAAGACAATGGGAAATCACCTTACCCTTGTAAAACGTGGGTGGCATATAAGCCAATTAATGGACCTGTCTGAGGACTAAGGACTCATCATCAGACTTTCATTACTTTCTATCTTCATTCTAAGTGCATTCTGTGTTTTTCACTTCCGTTTCACTGTCCTACTCTGAGTTTTTACTCTAGATCTCCTTTCTCATTTTATTTTTTGTCTTATGCTTCACTTACTTTGGTCAGTTTCAGTATACGTTAGTTTTAGATGCGTCCCTGTATTCTCCTTTGATTAAGTTCTGATAATTGATTACCTCCACAACGACCACAAGTAAACAATTCAACACGAATAAGTTCCATCTAAATGCACAGACGAAAAGAAAATGGCTTACAGTATAACAATTATGCTGTTACATATAACTCTAATCGTAATCGTTAACTTCTCAAAACTTTTGAAGTGCCACTCGAAAGCCAAATTCAGGACACCAGTTTATTGAATGATTATGTTACATTTTCTCTGTAGGGCCCTGGTTTTGCATAATATTAAGTAGCTTACATTTGGGCAGTCCACTCATTACAAGTTTCTCAGGCAGTTCATTATTTCCCATTTTGACATAGTACTCGTTAAACTGACTTAGTTGTCTGTGATTGAACGTTATTAGACGTTACAATCAGAGGGGTATAAGCAGATACTCTAAACAATAATTATAGCCTACATTATGCTCTCAATCTCTCACTCACTTTAACCGTACTTCTCGCTCTTAAGTATGTACTGCCTCTGCTGCGTCCATATTATTTCAGTTTCGATCTTACTTTCAGTCTCATGTTTGTCGTACTTTTTCTCATCCAAACGGCATATTTGTTCATCGCACTGTATATTAAAATATACGGTATGTATATATATATATATATATATATATATATACATACCGTATATTTTCTCTCTGCATATCTAATAACAATTTTCTCGATACACTTGTCTATCTGTCATCCTATGAGCCTTCTTATCTATCAATCGATGTAGAGATTTGTTTATTCATGCATCTATCAATTTATCTAATATTTCTTTCTCAGTCTTATCTATCTAGATATTTATCTGTGTATGTAGGCCTACCTATTGATCAATTCAGTTATCTATATGTGCATCAATTTATCTAGTTATCAATTCATCTATTTCTCTATCTGTGATTTCTCTCTTTCTCTGCCTTATCTATCTATCTCTATAGATCTGTCTAATATTTGTCTATCTCCATTTATCATCTCTGACTCTCTATTAATCTATCTATCTATCTGTTTGTCTATCTAGGTATCTATCTGTCTATCTATCTGTCTATCTATCTGTCTATCTATCTGTCTATGCAGTCTTTCTTTCTGTATATGCTATGTCTATCTATCTATAAATCAATCTTCATTTTGGCCTAGGCCTACCATCTATTTCTCTCTTTATCTCTTACACCCAATCGCTAACCCTGTCCTTTGTTTTTTCTCAATCTTCAAACTAAGGGTTCTTTTTCACTCTTTCGCTATCGCTGCAGTGTCTGTTCTCTCGCTCGCCGTTTCTCTCGTTCAGTTTTACTCTCTCGGACTTTGTTTTCGATTAATCATTGACTTATAGGCCTATGTAGTAGGCCTATGTCGTTTCCGAACCTTCTCTGGCTATAGTATTTCTATACGCAATCATGTCTCTGAGTTGCGTCTTTTCACGTTTTGCCCCACCGCCAATGTTTGCCTAGTAAAATCCAAGTAAAAGCAAATAACTCAAATTGAAAATTTCTAATTGGCCTATTTGTGGGTGATGCCAAACTTGTGATGACTTTCTACTGCCTGAGAGCTGCAATGAATGGCCTACGGAGACCTTTGCCAACACCTCTTCGTGGTGGTCTCTGGGCGTGCAGTGAATCCAACTGGTTGACTGCATGGCGAAGATTGGCAGCAGCACGTTGCGATTCTCTGTCTGTTTTTAGGATAGTGTGCTGTGCTGTTAATGCTATACTATCTGATGACCAAGCTAGCTCTTAATTTACAGACGGAGGCGACAATATCTGTTTTTGGTAAGCTTACTTCTATGCGTTAACGTTTCGCAGCAAAGTTATCCACTGTAATGACTATAGGCCTACTAGTAAGTCACTAATTAGTATATATGTGTATATATGTACCTGTAAGGCAATAGCAATCAATAACTCAAACATCGCACCGTGCCTAGGCCTACTGGGTCCCATCAACTCACGTCTTCATGAAAATCTTGGCAGTTCAGATATATCACATAGCTTAAACAGAAACACGTACAACACAGGTCTAGCATGTAATATTCGACAGCTGCATTCAAAAACATTCTGTACAATCATGATCAATTTGTAGATCAAAGCTGAAGATCACATGATACTGCTTATCTTCTAGGATGACATTTGCATAGGCCTACATTGCACTTAACACAGACGATTCGCCATTCGCCAGTTTCCTTGAAGGCTTTAGCAAACTAAATTTCAATGAGCATGGTCATGCTTCAATAAGAATAGTCATGGTTGGTAGAGTATCGTTTTCATATGTAAACACATTCTTCAATCTTGCTTATTGTTGCCAGATACAGTGAGAGTCCAAGGAGGACACAGACAGCTGGGAAAGAGGACAAGTGATATGCTACTGATAAGCCCATCAGAGTTCGTCTCTCCGCGAACCAATTATTACTGCTGATGTAACAAATAATTATTACCAACATCCACAACCATTCTTAGAAAAGGATTCTATTTGATCAAACTTCCAACAGTGCTTGGTCATAGAGACATAGATGATGGAATCGGTTCTACGAAAAATTTGATTTTGAAAACAAGATGCTTAGTATGGTGCTGGTAAAAGGGACCAGTAGGCTTACGCCCTGCTAATTATTTCGGAGAGAGCGGCGGCAAGGTGTACTCAACGTGGGGGTAACGGAGGTCGCGAAGATGGGCCCAGAAACGACCGCTATACCAAAGCGATGCTCCGCTGCTGAAGGGAGAACTAGTGAAGCACATCCAGCACATAACCGGAGACGTGGCCGAACTAATAATCTAGTGTACAGTGTAGTATGTAGCCTAGGCCTATATGAACACCAAAAGCCGGATGCTTGAGGACTATAAGTGTCGAGTAAGATCTGTTACGACGTGTTGTGCTTGGAGAGAGATGTGAGTCATGTGACAGATTTTGATAAGATTGTATTGATAGTCCGAAGTCTTCAAATTGTGTGTTATTGTGAATGCAGAATGCATGAAACCTTATTAGTGAGAAGCACAGAGAAGCTGGTCAAGCTGGAGACAAATGAAGCCGGGTTGCCAGCGCCCTAGAAGGTTTATGAAACGCGGGCTGTGCATTCCTGCAACTTCCTGGTGTGTATAAATAATAGTTCGCCTGTGTTTCAATGACGGCGCCATGGATGAAGCGCCGAGAGGCAATTTAATTGAATGTCCGGTCGGCTTTGTTTCCCTGGCGACGGCCCATGCATTTTTTATGCGCTCGTTTGTACGCCATCGGCTGTCAATACGATTATTGAGCGCGTTCCGTGTGCACGTATTAAGCTGCCTTGCCACAGTCCATCTCCATCCAGCGACGGCCGACTTCCTTCGCCTCCTCCTCGCTGATCGCTAGAACCCGGCTGCAGGGTCGCTCATTAGCATGATACGCTAAGGTCAGCGGTGGAGGTGGAGGTGGAGGCGGGCCTGTGTCCGTTTGAAGACGTACCTTCTTTGCTCCTTCGGGCGTTTGCAGTTCGGGCGAAGTCGGCAACGATCGGACGATTGACGAACGAGCGAAGGAACGAGCGAACGGAAGAAGGAGCGAGCAGCTGGAATACATCCGTCGACTGGTGGTTAGAGATACAATGGAGGGTGTCGTCGAGGAATGTCTGCGTCTTCCGGTCATTCTGATCCTTCTCTTTGCAGCGATGGGTACGTGGAAATTAGAAGTAAATTGAAAGGACGAACGAACGATCATTGAATTAGGCGAATTAATCGTTCGTTGGTCAATTATTATCGAATGGTTGGTTGATTTGAGTATTTGGGTCAATATATGGATGGATGGACGGACGGATGGACAGATGGATGGGAGGGACTTGATGGATACTCTCTGTTTGGGACTTTGGGGTTGATAAACAAACCTTTTAATAAACGATTCAATAAACAGGCTTTTACATTCATGTTATGCTTAATTTTACGCTGAACTCGGCAGCGGCGCTGCTAGTTGGGAGCATGGGATAAATGTGTTTCCGTTTTCCACAGAAAATTGACACCAATAGACCCTATATGAGGGTTAATGTTAATATTTTTTTACTCTTGAATGTTATGCTGTTTTAACCAATTTATCCATAATAATATTTAATTTTCGCGTCCATAAATTATTCAGTCATATCCTCATTAGTGATTAATTCCAAACCAGTTGTATAGCACGGTGGCCGATCGGTTAGAGCGGTCGACCCGCTACGTTAAGAGTGCGGTTTCGACCCTCGTCCGAGGCAGCTACTGTGTTGGGACTTTGAGTGAGTCCTTCGCGCACAACAGCTCTGCAATATAAATGCCATCGAGTCGTCGAGACGTGTGTGCACTTCTGAACTGATTGTGAGAAGGGCAATATCAAATTACAGTTGTATTATAATATAAAATTATTGTATTGTACTGGCATGATTTCGGCGCCCAATTGTTTGCCAGGCACCATACATTCATTACAATTGACAAACCCACAATGCAAGATTCTTAGGCTCGTCAGAATGAGATAAGTCGTTTTCTTATAAAAGCATGCATCGATTGTAATTCACGTATATCCTAGTGACGTCTGGTTTTAACACAGAAATAAATTAGTTATAGCGGTTTTCAACTTCCCGGAGTAGGGAACTTAAATGGCTATAATATGTGACTACATTTTTCTCCATCCATGACCGATGAAAAGGCAAGTGGGGCATGCAGTATGCTGCCACATATAGGACCGTAGTAGTAGCATTCTATCAAAGTGTGAGCTGTTTGGGTGTTAAATTAGCTGGGTCAGACTTGGATCATGAGGCGCATGTCTGCATCCATGATCCCAATAAGAAATGCATTGGAATGGATCCTGTCCGTCTTGGGGAGCAAGCGCAGCGACAACGGATGCCCGTTCCATATAGAGGAGCCGACCACCGACAAGATTCTTTCGTGTAGAAACACGAGCGAATGAGACAAGGAGCACCTCCGTTTCACGGATGGAAGGAACTACGACCTCTGGAAACCTGGGTTTACAGGGAAGCAAAGCTCGCCCACGTAGGCTGAAGCAAAAGCAGAGGCAATGCTCAGCAAGCACCACCAGAATATACAGAATATATCACGTCGCCAGATATATAATATGGCCAGCTCTAGGGATGCCTCCTACAGGTGTGACGAGTGCAGCGGATTGCATAACCCGGTCCAATCTTCCTGCCGCCGGTGGGAAAATCAGCGTAGAGTAAGTAGCAGTACTCAAGTCGAACAGTGACATGTTGTGAACCAGGATATGACAGTGGCGGTGGGAGTAATCGAGTAGTTGATGGGATGATGGCGTGTTGCAGAAGCAACTGGGAGTATCAGTCGCGGTAGAGACGGTTGGGCATATTATGAGGAGCAAAGGTAAGCTCTTAAATAGAATACAGTTGCATCCAACGTTCTCAGGTATACTTGGCTCTTCATACACGAATTATTATAAGACAATGGCAGGATGACGCCGTGACACAGCCTCTGTGAATTAGGCTACTTAATTACTGTATCACAGCTTATGTGGAGACTGCCTTAATTGCCATACCATCCCATATATCTTACGATATTGTATTGTATTTAAGCATCTGTAAAGCGCCTCTAGTAGAATGAACCGTTCTGGAGCGATACCAGTGCGCAAGGACTCGCAAGTAGAAACTAGAAACAGATTTTGAGAAATTAAGCGAATGTGGATGAGATACTTCCAGATATAATTCTATAGCGATCAGAAGGTGAAAGCGCATTGTAGAGAGGGGGCCAACTCTAGCAAAGGATCGATACTGAGCCATAGCAGTTCTAGTACGGGATCCAAGAGATCAAGTCTAGATCGGACAAAGAAGAGGACGGCAGGAGGAAGCTGAATCAGGCCGACCATAGGCTACTCCTAACACTCCACGCGTGTATTATCTTTCTGAACGTTTATAGAGCGCCTGTTGATGAATCTCTCGAAGCGTGGCAACCTTGCTATTTATTGATGACCGTGAAGATGCTACTTCCGCAGTTAGATGATTAGGCAGAGAAAACCAATTGTTTGTTGAACGGTTTATGGCAGAATAATTATGACTTTCTACCTCACAGTTCCTATCATATATAATTTAACTTACCGTACCTCAGAGAACAGCGATGAGAGGGGCTCGTTGATAATAAGGTCTTGGTCTGAGAGAATAACTGGGAAGACAGTTGCGTATAACACCCACGATGACGTCGCTCCAGTCACACAGAGAGTGACGTAGAGTTCACCTAGTGGCCATACCTTCGGGCTCTACCCCGCGATAACTTACCATATCTTACTTTAGTGTACCTACCTTTGATTTCGTTTAGATTAAATTACCTAATTTCACACAACTTTAACCGAATCACCTAAGCGTATCTCATCATTACCTATCGTCACCTGCTTGCTTCCGTAACATGACTTACCAAACAGTAGTTTACTTTACCGTGTCTCTAGACGGCAAGTACCTTCTTTTATTATCCTTACATTATCTTACGTTGCCCTAACTGGTTTGTTAATTTCTCATTTGTCGAGGCCCACTCTGAGGAAGTACATTGGTGGATGTGTATATTTTCTAGTACAAATTGCCTGGTGTTCTGGACTGCTCGCTCTCACGAGAGCATTTCAAAATGAGCAAAATAATGTGATTGTCAATATTATATGCAACTATTTTAGACCCCGATCCATACTTTCATATAGGAAATGATCCTCATGCCGTCACATAGATCCTTTGTATTCTCGCCTTTGAATATTGCCAGAATTTAGTTGCAATCCACAATGATTGCTCAACGTCCCTTGCAACCCATTCATCGCTTTGTCCGTGTCGCATAAACGTGCTAAGCGCTTGTCACAAATGTTTGACAGATTGCTAAATGCTGTGGCCATGGCAACGTAGCAGCAAAAACAACACGTATTCGATACGTAGAAAACGAATATGGTGAAGTATGTCAAGGTACGGTATGTAATGGAAGGTAATAAATAACATTTTGGGATTGATTACCGTGGCGCTACGTAACTTGAGAGAAACAAGTGTGATAGGCGTATTGTACGACAGAACGACAAGAGAGGGAGCGCGCGAGAGAGAGACAGACAAACACAGAGAGAGACGGAGAGAGACAGAGAGAGACAGTGACAGAGAGACAGAGACAGAGAGAGAGACAGACTGAGCACAAATTCTACTAGAATTTATATCGGTTTGGAATAGGATTACTCCCATGGCAGCGTAGAGCGGTTCATTAGGGATTATGAAGTGATGATTGTACTTTGTACAATAGTGAATCAAATATTCCTTATTGTACAACAGGCAAAGACGTAAACCTTATGACGTAGAAAAGTCACCCCGCAATATATTAGGCCTAGTCAGAAAAGTCTTTAGCCAAATGGCAGCTGTATACGAGCTGTAGACTAAGTGCTTTCTCAGCGCTGGTAACAATGCATTATAACAGCCAAATCCTTTTCACGGACAATCAGCATCAAACTGAAGACATATTATTCATCATCGTTTCATCCTCGTTGTGAAATGCAGTCACCTCTTGACGAGTTTTAGGGCCTACCTCATTCATATTATATAGCTCGCTCAGCCAAAGCAGTTGTTACAGAAACATCTGCACGTCTTTCATAAACCGCCAGAAGTGTTGGTGACATCTGGTGTCATTAACCTGGCTGCAAGAATGTTTGACAAATCAGAAGACTTGCTCTTTGTGTGAGAAACCATGACTCTATTCCGGTACAAATGAACCGTAAAAATTGCGATTTAGCAGCAATTAGGTCAATAGAAGTTTGCAGCTTCAGCATAGACTGACACAATCATTTTAGAAAAATACAACGACGCAAGTAAGGTATTGTTGTCAGGAAGCCGAATGCTGCTCAGACTCATTACAGAGCGTGCATATCTAACCATTAATGTAATGTAAATCTTCGAAAATTTCTCAGCGCCCACAATAGCCACGTAAGGGAGACCAGCTTATTCACCGACGCTGCTAGGTGGCTGAAGCCCTAACACTTCTCGATCGCATCTCTAGCATTGAAAGGTCTACGTAATTACAGCTCTTGTCCATTACAGGGATCTTCTGGCCGGATCTAATAAAATTCTAATAAAAAATTCTGCTATTAGCTTCATTAGCTTTACAAAATGGACCAGTGGTGTGAAGATTGAGGTAGCCTACATCCACAGCATGCGCCTCTGACGAATAGTTAGGTGTTTGCTACAAGTCACGCTTAATCAGTCGTCGTCTTCATACTTTTTCCTCCACTTCCCCCTCCGTCCCTGTTTCGCCTCCAAACAACATCCACCTGAGCCATCTGTCTGTCTGACTCCCTGGATATTGACCCCAGTCTATCGATTTTGGTTTGATTAAGCGCCTGTAAATAAGCTGGTTCCGCGACTTCGTTTTTGTGGTCGCTGTCGAAATGTTGAGATTCCGATTCATCACCTGCCAAGGCGTATGCGCAGGCTTGGGCTTTGTCAGTAAGCGTGACCTGAAGTGATGAGAGGTCAAGTCATTGGTTCGTGATTTCCACCAGTGACCACCACTGATGTCTCTTTGAATTGTCACAGACTGTATTGTATGTTCATTATGTTGCTTAAAAACCTTGATTACATTATTTCGAGATAACAAGTCTGTTCCATAACATACCTGATGAATAAATATGTTAATTTTCGTATTACAATGTTGTTATATTATCGAAAATTAACAACAGCCCCAGTTTTGAGTGACTTATGAGTTCAAATATAGGTAAACCCCCACTTATGGAAACCGTAGGAAATCGTCCTTTTACCCATACCCCATGTCCCATTGGTAGGCGCATACTGAACGGGACTAAGTTGCACTGAATGACAACGAAGTGCAGGTACTCAGAATTCGATTAGCTGTCAATAAACCTGCGGTCAAAGCCACTAAGTAACCAAAGCAGACGAAAGCAGACGGTGTCCGAGAAGGACTTAGTTATTGTATTGTCTGAAAGGATCGACCTACCCTATTCCTTTATTAGAAGTCTATCACAGTATCAACGTATACGTCATGCCGATTTGTTTAAATGGCGTCGTTTGACGTAGGCTACATGTAGGACTATGGTTTTGTATAATCATATACATATGAAACTTATCGATACTGACAGACAGAATTAAGGAGACGGACAAAAACAACGATTTGAATTTGGTAGGAAGAGGGGACAGGAAGTAAAAATAAAGAAAGAGACAGCCATACAGAGAATGAGAGACAGGCACACCTAGAGATACTGCACTAATCTGCAGAAATAAACGTTTCTGTTTGGCTTCCGGGCTTTTCTATATTTAGCCAATTTTGCCATACACCATCGACCCATGTTTCATAATATATATATATATATACATATATATATATATGTAACAGATAGGATATCTATGTGCATATATACATACATATATATGCACATAGACATTGCGTGCTATACATATAGCATATATATATATATATATATATGTATATATATGTATTATGAAGCCTAAGGGCTTATACACATACATGGATCAATACATATGCATAAATAGGAATAGGGATCAATGCTGTGAGGAGTTGGAGCGTTCATGATCCTGGCTGGAGGCAGTCGACGATGCATGACTCGTGTAATGGCAACCATACACTGCTGCGGCGGCGGCTCAGTCAAATGCAGCAGCGTATGCCGTGCAATCGTGTACAGAGGGAACTGATTGGAGCTCAGATCACATCGAAGAAGATGAAGCCCACTTTATGCATCCGTCGATCAGAATTCATGGACAGATGAATTGACAGCTACTCAGACTCTCAGCGCCATCCAAATGGGGCACTATGCTCAGCAGCCGACATCTCCCGCACAAAAGTTTATATATATATATATACACATGTATATATACACACACATGATGTGCTACCTATGGATATATCTATAGATCTCTATATAAACATTAAAATGGGCAAAACAGCGCATACATGAATATTTATATACATACTACGCCCTCTATATAAACTTATACAAATACATAGGTAAGTGCATATATTACGCACGCATGCATACATAAATATATAAGTACATCGTAGGTCGTATATATATATATATATATCTTTTTTATTTGCTCCTTTCAGTGCTATGCAAAAGTTAATGGACAAAAGTATACATATACACATAGATATATATATATATATATACATACATATATACATATATATAAACCGAATGGGTGGCGCGTGTATATTAAATCACTTCTGTGGTTTAGTTGCGATAACTCGCTTTGGGATTTTTGTAACTGTTCTGCGTTGGTATTTTCCGCCTTATGAATCGATGTCGTTTCATCGCCCGTCATTGCGACATACAAGTAGGATATATATAGAGGCAGCCAATTGGTGTATCTACCAAAAGAAAAGGTCACGACTTGAGCGTGAAGTGACCCAACACACAGGAAAGACTTCATGAACAGAACGAACTGATATAGGACAAACTCAGCGAACAGCTCTTCTATGGCACCGGAAACAGTTCTAACAACGAAATAACTTAAATTATGTTATGTGAAGCAATTTAATCCTAATCCATCTGAAGAAAAGGCGTTGCACTGAGTGTCATGATTCTTACATATATATAATTAATTATGCGTTAATACATACGTACGCCACACATGCATGTATGCGTGTATGCATTATGCTGGCGAATACCACATGAACACATAATCATAGGCAATCATATGTTGATATGCAAATACAAAGGCAAGGACATATATTACGCACGCATGCATACACAAATATATAAGTACATCGTACGGTCGTATATATATATATATATATATATGAAGTGAATTTACATGATGCATTTTTAATATGTTAAGCTTAATAAAATAGGGTTGAGTGTGAGAGATAGGGATAAGCGTGCTATCATTCCAACAGCCCTCTTTTGAAGAATTACTAATTTTGACAGTCGGTGAGGGTAGACTGAGACCCATGCAATATTGCAATAGTTAATGTAGGGCTATCCATTAAGGGTATCGATTTCGTGTGCAACCTGAATAGTGTGAAATTGGTTTACTGAATGTATAGGGAAAGTTTATTTATTCTAAACCAATCTACCACTTGATTAATCTCAGTATTAGTTATTTTATTGAAGTATTCTAATGATTTACGAGAAAAGAATACATTATAGAGTCATCAGCCAATAGGATAAAATTCGGGATAGATGATGTGTTTAGCAGGTTGATGTAAACAAGAAACAGTAATGGACCCAGGTTTGAACCCTGTGTTACACAATATTTAACGAGATTTGCCTTAGAGAAGGCGCCATTACATATAACTTGCTGGTTTCTTTCCTTGAGGTAATTTTCGAACCATTGGTGGGCTACTCCTCTTATTCCATAAAGCTGTAATTTATTTGAAGGGGTACTGTGATCCACCGTATCGAATGCTTTCGCTAAGTTGGTAAATATTCCCACTGAGTACTTATTTTCATCAATAACTGAGGAAATTTGTTCTTGTAAGTTTATCAGTGTCATAACTGTCGAGTGGCCAAATCTGAGACTATGGTGATTAGGATATAATATATCATTTTTAACTAGGTGATTATTTAGTCTATCATACACAATTTTTCCTATTATTTTTGTAAATACTGTAAGTACTGATATTTTCGTATAATTAGAAAGTTGTCTCCCTTGTTTATGGATTGGTACTATTTTAGCTGCTTTTAATTAGTTTGGCACAACACCCGAAACAAAGAAACGGTTGATGATTTCATACAGAGGTTGTGCAATAAGTTTGATTAGGCTAAGTGCTATAATTGGGTCAATTCCATCAAGGCCGATACTATGAGTAGGTTTAATGCTGCATGAATTATTTATTACTTCGGTTGGGTAGGCTAAGTGAGGTAGAGGGCAAGGCATCCATGACAGGTCCCCTTCATATAATTATTTGGTGTAGGGTTAGAAGAAGTGGGGATCTTATCTGCTAGATTTTTAGGGATTATGATAAAGTAGGCATTAAATCGATTGGCTATAGATTCGTTATCTTATGTGAACGTTCCATTATCATCCTTTAAATCAATTGTGGAATTTATATATATGTATATGTATATATATATATATATATCGATTTAGGTATTTATCGGAGCCTGTGGTCTATTGCAGTGAGTGTACGCGGTCAGTATTCGATCAAGGTGCATCTGTCTTCCGTTACATCGACCGAAGGAGATCAATTAGAGGTCAAATGTGACGTCACTAATCGACACGAGAACTCGAGTTTCTTCATCGTCTGGGTCAAGAGAGGTCATGGCGAAGAGGTCGAGATAGGCACGAATGGTCATATCAACGACGCCTTCAATCGAACGGGAAGGTACAAGGCCAGGTATGACGTCCGCGCGCCTAACGACTACGGGAAGGTCAACTTCTACCTAACAATTACAAGTAAGTCCTGCCCAGGTGGCCCCTTGGCAGAGCAGTCATGGGCATTCTTAGGTCATGGGTCTCAAAACTATTTTTTAAAGCACCAGCATAATCTTTTATCATTAGAGCTGTCAATATATTTCTAATTGCTGCTCGGTTACCCGTACGCAATTTTATGGGGACCTGGGGACTCTTCGTGAATGTCGTTTAATGCAGTGGCGTAGTGAGGAGGGCTGAGGGGGCGAACCGCCCCAGGCGACACTTTTCCTTTTGGGAAAAAATAAATAAAAATTTATTTTTGTATAACTTGCACTCTTCAAGATTCTTGCTGCTCTTGGCTAAACCTAAAGCTTTTTGGCTTTTTCTCGACTTAAAACTAACATATACGATATACCAAAGGATCATCGAATGGCACCTAGTGTCAATAGACACGCTGCAAAATGGCAATGCCGCCCCTGTCTATCTTGCCATGATTTTCGCACCTATCAAATGAAATAAATTTTGCAAAAATAATAATGCGCAAAATGGCCACAGGCGGCACTTGTCCTAGAGGCGGAATTTTTGGCAAACGATAAAAAAAAATTCTTGTTTTATAAATTGCACTCTTCAAGATTCTTGCTGCTCTTGTCTAAACCAGGCACCATATGCTTTCTTGCTTCTTCCCGACTTAAAACTAACATATACGATAGGCCTATACAGAAGAACCATCGAATGGCACCTAGTCTTAATAGATACGCTGCAAAATGGCAATGCCGCTCCTGTTTATCTTGCCATGACTTTCGCACTTATAAAATGAAATAAATTTTGCAATTATAATAATGCGCAAATTCTTAGATTGATGAAAAATCATTTTTTCCTAAGTATAAAGTTGGATTAATTAAGGACAATCTCTGCTTAAATATAAATTTGATTTAGAATTAGGAATTTTGAAACTAAAACTAATTAAAATAAGTTGATTAAAACCTACTTAAGACCCACAATATGAGAATCACTACATTCCAATTTAGTAATTCTTTCAGTTGAACGCTCGTTGACAAGCACAATTAACTTTGACAAGGTTATTAGTAATTTTGCTGCAGGGAAAGCAAGAAAAGTAAATTTTTAAATTGTAACAGTTGACAGGTATAATGAAAGTATGAGTCCGTACCTTATCCGTATGATAAGTTCATTCATGACGAAAATTTATAAAGCGCCCCTTCAAGGTTACTACTCATGAGCGCTCCAATTAGTCAAAGTTATCAGTTACTAATCTATTCTAAGTACCATACTGACTATGGTCTCACTATGATCAAATTATTGTTTAGGCCTAGGACTTTCTGTTCAATACGTATAGAGAAAGAATAGGCCTTATGATTTATATTGTTTAATTTTAATTTTATGGGGACTGTTTATAATCTTCGATCTAGCCTGCAAGACGTTTAGTAACTTTATTGTGAGGCTTGCTTTATTTGTTTGTTTTATAACAGGTTAATTTCTTAATTAATACAATCTTATTCTCATTTCAGATCTTTACATCTAATGATAATGCATTTTAATTAGTCAAAGGACATACAGCTTTAATTTTGAAAGTGCATGCTTATGCTGTTACTAACTGTAGGCCCTACAATCAGTTGAATACTGAATAGAATAACCATAATGTATATAAGAGCTTAATGAAAGCACTCGAAACAGTCGCCCTATGCATATCTGCTTGTGTATATCTGGGGGTAGGCCTATATATACAAGGACGAAGCGATGGAAAAATAGGCATTTTGTACCCTCGCCCCAGGCGGCGCTTTGCCTCGCTACGCCACTGGGTTAATGTACGTCAGATTAACTCCCTTGCTGGTATACATACAAACTTCTTCTGATTGCTGCCCCATAATGGAAATGAGCACCCGGTTAAAAATCGCAGCTCTATTCATAATACCTCTGTGAGTTAATTGCGGACCCGGCCCAAGCGTCCTAAACATCGCTGGGTATTTACACCTTTCGGCGGCCCTGGTCCTGTTACTGACAAATCCAGGATCATCTCATTTAATGTAGGGCCTAGTGTGATAACAAAACTGGCCAATACAACTCAGAGCATCTCTACACATATATGGCAGTCTCCCATCTCGGTAACATTATATGTTGCTCTCACTTCTCCTCTCTCCCCCCTCCCTCCATCCCGCTCCTTTCTTTCCACTTCCCCTCTCTGCCCTCTAATCCATAATTATATTTTCTTTCCTCTTTTCTTTTACATTAGTCCACTGAAATCCCTCTCTCTTCCTATTCCCCTTAATTATAGCCATGGGTCATGAAAAGAAAATACCTAATGCGCTTTTGTTCGCCAAATGCTGCCAAATGCTGCCCCGTAGGTCATGTCAAGGGCATTATTACAGATAGATGACCTAATCTGATCTACTCTCATCGAATCTTAAAACACAATCTGATCCGTGGGCCGACCGATAATCTGATGTTAATGTGGTAGGCCACATGATCTGATCTGACACAATAAAAGGCTAGTCATAATAGTCAAGGATAAGATCAGACCAATAGGCCTACGCAGCGTACAAATATGACGATGTAGCCTATAGGCCTACGCTGCCCAGAATATAAGATTTAATGAAAACCGATCAGAAGGAGCAAATAATTATATTATCTGACAAAATGAAAACTTTCTGCCTTGAATGGACTTCGTCGGATATATCAGCATCTTATGTAGGCCTACGTCATCGCTGTTTGAATTCATTCTCAAACCGTCGCCTGTTAACAGATCTGACTTCGACAGACTCTGGGGAGATCGGTTGCAGGATTCCGAACAATGTCGAGATTCTACGGAAGTTCACCGTTGTTGGTAATTAATTAGGACAATGTTCAGAACTAGATAGATTAGAATTTTAGAGTACCTGCTCGGGTAGTTTCAGTATGTGATAATGCTATCTAGGCTATTTTAATTATATGTGGTGGTTCATGGCAAATGATTGGCGAATACGGATCATGCGTTTTGGGTTAGGGGGAGAATTGAGAGGACGTTCGGTTAACATTAAGATTAAGATTAAAATATTTTAAAATGCTACCCGGTTACCAGTAAAACAGTCTTGGATTATGGGTACTAGGCGTAACTGAGTCGTGAGGGTCGATTGGGTCAGATTCACCCCGTGATGGTTGGTTATAGGGCTAGTTAGGATTTGAGATTAGGATTATAGATGAATAATAGAAATACACGGCACGAAAGTTAAAATTCACGGTTACAGTTTATAAAAAGGATCTTAAACCCTGTTTCAAAGTGAGTGCTTCTAAGTTGTGTAAAGAGGGCATTATCAAATTACAGTTGTGTCGTATTGTGGTGCATGTAAGTTGTAACGCCAAGTTCATCGTCTGTAAAACCTTTACGCTAGGGCGAGGCATGTCAGTTCCAATTGTCGTGTTGCATTAATTTATACAAATGCGCCCTTATTCATTGGATTCTTTGTTCTGTATGAAGTCAGTGCAATGACTGCTAAAGAGGTTCGATTTGCTTGGAATTTGAGCGTTTTCGTTATTGTCGCGATCAAGGAGTTCCGATTTCCGAGGCAATTGCAATTGCGCAGCTTTTGGTATAAATTACTCAGTATGTACAGATAGATTGCAAAGACATTGATGATGAGCAAACCATAATTATGAATGCAGAACTAGAGACCATAAACCAGCGTTCAAGACGACGAAGTTACAAATCATGATCGGCAGTATCAAGACATATGACAGGACGAGGGCATTGACAACAGAAAGGCATGCTTGTATCCATGAACCGGATTGTGGATAATTAAGCAGCGCAGTTTCAGTGGAACGGTATTTGGGACAGACTGATAGCAGTGCTAGGAAAATATAAGGTGGACTGTCAGCCAAAGTTCTCAAAGATATAAGAAATGAAATTTAAAGTAGAAATGGGACAGTTAAACCTTCCAGAGAAAGAGCTTGCTTCTTGAAAGTGGTCAGATGAAAGCAATAACCTAACAGAAGGAAAGCAACCTCCAACGAGAAAGAGGCTGACAACAGAAAACAGTATAGGAGGACCAAAAACACCAAAACGGTCGAGAGAAGAGTGGTTAGAATAGGCTTCGAAGTTTATTGCTTGCAGTGGGACAATGTATTTACATCTCTTTTGAATCTAAGACAAGTGTTACTGAAAACAGTTGGAGAGGAATAAATGGGTTGAATATGAGCTTTCAAAAGGTTGGTATGAATTACTTGAAATTACAACGTTTAAGAATTATAGGTGGAGATTTCGATACCATTACAATATTAGATTTATTCTTATGGTGAGAGTGTGTTGAGCTGACTACCTGACCTGTTGTGTCTTGATGCAGTTCCTGTGACGTCAGTGCGGCTGTTGTCACTTGACATGGACAACACTCACGCCGTTGCTTATGAGAACGGACAGAACGTGACGTTTGTCGAGGGCGAGCAGCACAAGTTCTCCTGTCACGTGAACGGAAGTTACCCGCAACCGGAAGTCAAGATCATGATCGGTCGACGTGACATTACTCATCTGTTCGACGTGGCGGCCGAGCTCGTCAAGGACGGTCCAGTCAAGGGCCTCCAGGCCCACTACTACAGGGTCAAGCTGATCAACCATGGACTCGAGATGAAGTACGAATTCAGTCACGAAACCATGACCTGCTCTGCCAGGGACCCTGATCACGTGCTTCCTGCCAAGTCAACCGCCATCAATGTTAACCTCTCCGGCTGTAAGAGATTTGCACTTATGCATTTCTTTCTATTTCATTTCTGTCTGTCGTTGCTTATCCGATCGATTGATTATTTAACTGACAAATTATGGTAGGAAAGCTAAGAGAGCAATACTGGCTTACGCATTTTTAGAGACTGCTTAGGACGTTGGACTTGGAGTGAAGGGTCAAAGGTCAAAGGACAGCACAGAAATACATAGGACCAGTGACAGAACAATAAACAACGGGGCATCTTATAAAGACGTTGCAGTTTTACTACAGGACACTGATTATTAATGTAACCTGTATTAAATCAGATTTAAAGGAAGGTTGGCAAAGGATGAGTCTGCTTGGTGGAGTCATTGGTGGTTTGTCGACCTTTCCAGTGCATAAACTATCGAAAAAAAATTATATGATAGAATAGTCCATGTCCTTGGATGTCTCGAAATTTAGTGTCTATGTGTTCCTACGTTCCCTTTATGTATATACCTTTGTGGGTCTGTACAGATCCAAAAGCAATGTACGGTTATATTTATATATATGTATATATATATATGTATGTATATATTATATATGTATCAATATATATTCAACCAATAGCATAGATATGGAAAGCTTCAGTTAAGGCAGTCTATCAGTCGAGCATGCTATTTCCCTTTCGTCAGCAAATTGCATCGTGACACCAAGTCATGCTGCTGATGGTGGTGGTGACGATGAGCAGCATCGTAGTTGTCATCTCGTAGTCGTCATCATCGTAGTCGTCATCATCGTAGTCGTCATCATCGTAGTCGTCGTCGACATTATCATGGGTCCGATGGCAAAGGGTCACGTGCTAAGGTTGTTTCTGTATTCGATTCGTTGTTCTCCTCATCTGTTTTGTGTGGAGTGGGTTTTGTGTATCGCTCCGCGTTTATTTGCATCTCACCCTTATATGAGGTGAAAGCGAGGTCCATAAATGGGGCTCTGTATTTCCGTCATGCATCACGTGACACGTCATTTCCGGTCTTGCGTTCAGCTGATGCTCATCGGTTGACGAAGTCTCTGAGGCGTGTTATATTTTAATAGTGGCGCATACTAAGTGAGGATTCTTATTAAAGAAGGTGACTTTCATGTACTGATATAATGTCGACACTAGATGACGCAGTTGATAATCGCCCACTGCAGTAATTTCGATACACAACTCTCTGCATTACAGAACCCGTAACACTGTATATTACATGGGCGCATTGGGCAGCGTTGAGATCAACTGACCGCCATTAATTTTGTCTAAGACGTGGGTCTCTGGTTGAGAAAAATGTTATTCTCTTGTTGGGTCAGTCTTTGTATAGCAAATTGGTAATGCACATCTCAACCATTGCGTAGGCTGCGCAGCCTACGGTGGCAGTCACAATAATTAGTTTTAATGTCCTAATTATCGTTACACACTCTACCGATACGAATAATAGTGTCACTATTTTATTTGTTTTGACATGTCTCGCTGTTTATCGTAACAGTGTTCAGACGTATTTTGTATGGTATATATAGGACCACTCATTAAAGCTAACCATAGCGACGATTCTTGACTATCATGAGGTAGGCTAATTAACTAATTCATTCATTAACGGAACATCAACAACAACATGACATCACAATAACAGCAGTCAGTACAAAGTAAAATGTTCCTTTTGATGATGCACATGTCAAAAGACAAATCGCCATTCCAATGGGTCAATTCGAAAGGTCAATCCAAAAGATACTTAGGGTAATAGATAAAGACACTAGCGTTCAGAACAGAGAAAGCGTGTTGGATTCCTGCTACCCCTAAGGTTGATTGTGTACATAAAGTCTTTCCTATGCTTGGCGGCTACTAGGTTAAATTAGATGTAGGCCTATAGTGCGATGTGTCTTGCAAGGCTGCCGACAGTTAAACTCTACTGCAATTATTTGTCATCATCCGATCTTACACTACTTGTAAACAAACTGCTGTGTATCAGTTTGAAATGAAAGAAAACATCATATAATAATCTAGAAGGGTCAAATGGATTCGCTAAGAACGGAAGAAGTGAGTTGGATTCCCTCTATGCCCCTAAGGTGGTTGACTATAGGCCTATATTCAGTGTTGCATGCAAGACTTGAAACTTCAAGACCAAGACGAGACCGAGACAGTGAGGTGCCGAGACCGAGACCGAGACAGTGAGGTACCAAGACCGAGACCAAGACACTAGGTTCAAGACAGTACGAGACAGTAAAAGACAAGTGATCCTATACAAAATGCTGTAAAAATACTAATGTATCAGTTTTCGGGAATAAGGTTTATTTGTAATTTCGATTTGAAACTTATAATGTATATAGTACCAATTCCTAAGAATAGTTTTTATATTTGCCGCGTTTTATCTTTATCGATATCTCTTCATTGGCCTATCTTCTGAATAGTATAAAGAAAGCATTAAGACAGAACAAGACTTTCACTTCAAGACAGTTTCTAAACATTCGAGACACTACCTCGAGACCGAAACCGAGACAGCAGGCTTCCGAGACCGAGACACTAAAACACTGTCTCTAGACGTCTCGAGACCGAGACACTGTCTGGAGACCATACAACTCTGCCTATATTTCCTACTTTTGCTAGACGGCATTTGTCCTTGCGTGTTCATTAAATAATAAATTGCATTGTAGATCGGCCGAAGTTCCGCTGTTCCCGGGTGTCGATACCGCAAATGTACCAGGCAAACATCAACGTATCATGTACAGTCTATGCTGAGCCCCCAGTAGAGGAGGCTGCCGTTCGCTGGAAGAGACTCCAGTCCCAGGATACGACCGTCAAAGCAGGACACAGCGAAGGACACTACTCCGTCGAACTAGTACAAGGGGTAAACGAACGGAACAATACACTACAATACCAGAATGTCGTCCAAAGCAGCATAACATAAATTAATCTACAGTGCAGTGCGGTAGGCCTACAAGTTGGCACATTATAAAAACACCATAGAGCTACATAATTCATATTCATGTCCAGAATCAACTAGGATCATTTCGAAGCGCCCTTTCAATATATCCCAATAGAAGCTAGACTAGACCAAAGTGGACTAATCTGGACCAGAGATTAGACTTGATTTGATAGCAGTCTATTCGATTAGAATAGTTGGATATATGCTTGGATTTTATCTTCTCTGAATTAATTAGTTTTGAATTTGGATTGTTTCGAATTAGATTAGAAATGATTTTGTTAGTTTATACTTAGCAATAACACGTACCAAATTCGATTGTATCAGATCGAATATTTCTTAGGTAAGGGCCCATCCATATATTACGAACGCAAAAAAATCGGATTTTCGGCCTTTCCTTCCCATGCGTACGTACATCTGAGCTCTACCCACCTACCCACCCCCAATTGCAATGGCTATATAGCTAAAGACTTCTATAAGACATTGATTTTACCATAAGCGATTTATTTTTTAAGCCTCAAAATTAACAGCGTAAAGTTGTTAACTTTTATGAAGAAATAAAACACTAAAAACATTTGCATTTAAATAAGTTTTGATGCTACAAAAAATTGATTAAGCACGAATACAGTTTGTGATTTGGTTTACATTTCTGATTTTAATATTCCGTATTGTGGAAGTCATTATTAGACAGTTTTATTTGGCTTATTTGCGTACGTACATATTTTGGAACCCCCTCCCCCTAACCATACGCACCCGTAGGCAAAATTGCCGAAATTCGAAACCCCCTCTCCCTCGCTGCTTACGTGATAGGTGGATGGCACCTAAGAGGAGATTAGATGTGATCCGATCAGATTGGATTAGAATTTATTAAATTAGATTTTGATCATATAGGATCATATTGAGTTGGTTATTGTCTGCCTATAATCTCTGTGTGCTGTGTGGATGATGTTAGAAATCGCCCTATGAAGCTGTGATTACTCTGTCCATCGACAAAGCTTTTCCGCAGACGTTTCGTACTTACTACTTTGAGGCTACAAATCGCCTTGGGACCAGCGTCAACGAAGTGGACCTCAGCAGACCAGGTGGGTTATGACGGCGAAACTTAAGACCCTATTAAAATGGATATTTACATGTATGTTATGCTGATGTGAAGAGTTAGGCTACAGCATCTGGCTCATTATGTAGTGAGCGGAGTTTTGAGGAAGAGTGGGAAGAACGTTGTGGGGATGAGTGGGAAGGTATGCAGAGTATCGCTCATATTGTGGGTATTGGAATGAAGATCATTTTGTAGATGAGGTTGTGTGGTTGTAGAACATAATTCCCGGACATAATCTCCTTTAGACATAATCCCCTAAGCAGAATCCTTGAGATTGTGCGTAGGACTTAATGGCCCGGACATTATTATCTTCGGTGTCATCACCTGCTAAAGAAACATGACTTAACGTGACATCATGATAATTATTGCTGCTCAATAATTGCTGCGTTGTAAATTGTTGCGTTCTGACAACAAATTAAGTAAACTAAAAAATACCACACAATAGAGTTATCAACCTCTTTGCAATTATATGTAGCCTATTTCTTTATATAATTGATAAGCCGTAATTGCCCAGTTTTTGTGTGCTGTGTCTGCGTTTTGATGTTGCTCAGGCATTATCGACGTGTGGCTGTTATCATCATTTGGATATAGATTTATAATTTGTTAGCGTCAATACGGTCAACGGTTAAGACTTGCTGGTATCATTTAGGTCTTAAATTAATGCCGTTTTGGTCTTAGCTATTCTTAATGTCGCTAATTTCTAAAATTAAATACAGGCCTACAATTGGCCTAAACAAATTGTCGTTGAGATGGAACAATCGGCGAGATGGAACAGAATTCGACATTTTATCATTTGTGCGTTTCGATTTAAATTCTTGACTAAGGGCCCATCCATATATTACGTACGCAAAAAAGAGGATTTTCGGACCTACTCCTTTCTGTTGCACCGCGTACATTTCGTGAACCTCTCCCCTATGCGTACGTACATTTGAGCTCTGCCCCTACCCCATTGCAAAGGTTAAATAGCTAAAAACATATATAAGACATTGATTTTACCACAGGTTATTAATTTCTGATGAGCAACACATTTAACAGCATAAATGTGTTAACTGTTATGAAGAACACTAACGACACTAACCTATTAAGCAGTTTAATGCTACATTTAAATTGATTAAGCAGGAATATAGTCAGTGATTAAGTTTACAGTTTTGACTTTCAAATTGTGTATTGTAGACGTCATAATTAGACAATTATATTTGCGTACGTACATATTTTGGGGACCCCCTAACCCCACCATACGCACCCGTACGCAATATGGCCGAAATTTGAAACCCCCTCCCTCCTAGCTGCGTACGTAATATGTGGACGGCCCCTAAATGGAAGTTGTAGTGATGAAAATAATTCTTACAAAAATAAAAAAATACAAGTCACAAATTATAATGGTAATTGAATGAATATGCTATAGATGCTATTGGATATAATATAGACCACAACATTCAGATGATTATATTTTAGAATGGGGATCGTGTCCGTGGGATCATGTTGCGTTGATTGTGTGACATTATGAAGGTGCGTCGAAGGAACATTCTGAGGTGGAAGTGAGGATCGTTTGATGCGGATGGGTTGATGTGTTTGTGTGTGAGTGTGTGTGTGTCTTTGTGTGTCTTTGTGTGTCCTTGTATGTGTGTGTTTCTCTTCAGCAGGTCATCCTCAGCCTCTGCTCGGTCACTCTGGTCAACTGGTCTCCTCTGTCCTCCATCTGTCCATTATCATTGCGACGATTTTCTTCATCGTCTGATGGCCCAGTTGTTCAGTTCGTCGGGGATTACCACCATGCGACGACCGATGGTATCCCGAAACCGAGCAGCAGAAGGACGCCTCTGCCAGATCTTCCTATTGACTCACCTGTTTTTATGTTGCTCTCTCTCTCTCTCTCTCTCTCTCTCTCTCTCTCTCTCTCTCTCTCTCTCTCTCTCTCTCTTTCTCATGTGGTCAGAGCACCAGTTGTCACTACACAGCATAGTACGCACTTCAAAACGATGTCTTTTAACCACAGAAATTAGGGTCACAATTACTGTCTTGCAGTACATCATATACAGACAAAAAATCGATACCAGCCAATATATAGCTCAGCCATTGTATCTAGTATGTATACAATACTATGTATGTATGCAATCGTAATCGTAATCTCCAAACTTTTAAAGCGCCACTTGAAAGCCAAGCACAGGGCGTCAGCTTATTCACGAGCGCCGCATCAAACCAGAGGGGTTGTCCAAAGACAGTCCGTGGGCGGTAAGAGTCCGGTTTCCAGAGTAGCTGTTAAGGAGGTTATCGCTTTGGTCGAGAATCGGCAGGTGGAATATCAAGTAAGGAGTCTGGGTAAGAATTCTTGAAAAGGTGAGTCTTAAGTTTAGAATGGAAAGCTCGGGGATGATGGATAGGGGAGCGTACGATAATGTATGTATGTATGCGTTATTGTGTATTTGTATTAATGTATGTATGTAGCTCTTGTGTATTTGGCTCTTTATGTAGTGCATTTCAGAGCATCACACAAACGAAGAAATTATTACCTTACCTTTGCACCTTACCAGATAGTTATGCTTGTTAACGTGTTAGCATGTGCTGTTAACTAGACATCGCTTCAAAGAGTGTACTTATTTTTTCCACTAAATGTAGATTTCCTGTCTTATCACTTGAGCTTGAATCTGTATCGCTTTGTGCAGAAGCAGTTGCTGTAAGCGCTGGTTGTAACAACACTATCATTCTAGTCTAGATTTGTGTTCGTAAACTTAGTGCTCAAGCAGTGGTTGGAGCAGAACTGTCATTTTGTAAACCCAGCGCTTAAGCAGGCTTCATTGCAGCCATCGAGTCTGCTTAAACGCAATGACTTCGCTCCAAAATGTAATTTCTGGTAGAAGTTGGTTGTGCTGTGGCTAGACCGTTTTTATAATATATTGCCAATTGCTGTGGCTAATATATGCTAGCCTAACAGTGCAGAGCGAGGTGTTGGTATTTCACAAACGTATGGAATAAGAATAAGTGGGTTGGAGTAGTAGTCTAACATATCCCCTCCCGCTCATTCGACCGCTGTTGATTGCATTTTAAAAAAAATCTTTCTGTTTCAATGTTTTCCATCTCGTCCATCCACGTAAGCTGTGCGAATATATGTGAAGGCCTGTATCTCTTGAAAGGTTCTTAAAGCGCTACATTAAGTGTTTAGGTGTATACATTTGTGCGCACATATATACTTCTGCATGCATAAGTACGTGCATAAAATTACATATATGCGTGCATATATGATTGTATACATACATACAGTGACCATACATGTATGCGTCGTGGTTTTCTTCATCGTGCAATTCACTCACTCGTTTCGAATGTTTTGAATTTCTGACCGAGCGGCACTAGGATACCAGGCAAATTGTGTCAGGGCTGTGTGCGTGAGCATATTAGTGCTTGCTATCACCTAGACATAACTGGAGAAGCGAAATATTTCAGCCGATTGACAATGGCATTTCCAGCTCAGCGCTGAAGCTGAATATCTGTACGCTATAGCCTGAGACATCGAAAGCCAAGAGAGATGATGACTCCTTTGAGCCAACGTAAATGTATGCTATCCAGTGTATTTATAACGAGCATTTGTTTATGTCACAGCTTAAGCGCTTTTAGTCTTCTACACTCCAGCACATCGCAGCCAAGCACTGACCTCAGAACAGTGGTGAATCGAGGCTCTGTTACAGATATACGGTCGTCGAGGGCAAATTCCTTGTTTTGTGCTTGACGGTATTCACGGTCGGATCCAGGATCCACGTCAACCTTATTTCCATTCATCTAGGCTTAAAAAGCCTGTTCATTGAAGGTCATTCCTGCTAAATACATCTGCAAAGGTCAGGTTCGACGGATTCACCAACGCCAACATTATTCACAGCATCTTTCATTCTATGGCTCCTCCGTTGACCAGATCAGTTGACTCTTTCAGTAAGAGCTCACTTTGCTCATTGCTAGGCAGTAGACATAGGGTAGCAGAGACATAGGGTACCAGGGACATATTGTAGCAGGGACATGGGGTAGCAGATAGTTCTGAATGATACCTCGAAATGTCTCTGCTACCCTATGTCCCTGATACCATATGGTAGCAGGGACATAGGGTAGCAGAGACATATTGTAGCAGGGACATAGGGTATCAGGGACATAGGGTAGCAGAGACATATTGTAGCAGGGACATAGGGTATCAGGGACATAGGGTAGCAGAGACATATTGTAGCAGCAGGGACATATTGTAGCAGGGACACGAGGTAGCAGATAGTTCTGAATGATACCCCGAAATGTTATCTTCTTGGAGACCTAAAATGACATGCATTCCAAAAATGTGCCACGGGGTCATAAAAAGATGAGTCAGATCAAGTACACGGTCCACAATGAAAAGTGGGTGCATGCGTTCGAACCTACAATTTGAGTGCTATCTATCTGACCCCACTGCATGATATTTATAATAGTAGAAGACCCTTTGTTACGTAGAGCGATTCCGAACTTGACATGATTTGCAAATTAAGTGTCGTGATCAGCGGTGATTCAGACTGACTTCCTCTTCAACGAATATGCAACTGATTCGTAGGTTTTTAGTCTGTGACCTCTTGTAGTTAATTATGCTTGTAGCTATCGATCTAAATCGACTGTTTGTATGTATTAATGTGCATTTTCGTCGGCAATTTGTATTAAACACATGACTTTGTTGAATATCTATTTTGAAAGGCCCGTGATGATAATATGTTGTTATATTACCATAGTTATATTATTATTATTAGTATTAGTATCATTATTTTTGTCCCCCGAGGTACATAGGATCCTTCAGGGACTAGAACGTCATTTATGAATAATTTATTATTATTATTATTTCTACCCGAGGTGATACAATAACTGTGTGGAAACAAAGGAAATGAGTTATCTTGATCGGTTACATCTCCTGCGATTCAGGAATAGTAGGCCTACATTATATAATAACAGAACATCTACGAAATTATATGTTATCATACACGAAACGTTGATTTCAGCCTATAATAACGATGATAATGATAATGACAATAAAAGTAATAATAATAATAATAATAATAATAATAACATAAACCTCTTTTTTATTTTCTTGCATCACCCTTCCATTCTTGCCTTAACTCGCCTTTCCTTCTTTCCATTACCTTACGTTACCTGATGTGGCACGCCATGTCTTGCCTTAACCTAGATCTGTAGTTTCTCTTCGAGCGGTCGTTTCTTTGCACCAAATGCAAAGTCACCATCCACTGCAATCTCACAATGCATTACATTCGGTCATCTGCAACTAACTTAAACTCAGCTTATGCATGTATCCTGGATGGCAGTAGTAATCATTTTCTCAATTACAATCCAGGTCTCTGAAGATTTCTTAAAGACTCCACACAGATACTCAGATAAATTTATGAGGCTATGCAGTATGTCTATCAGACCAGCTGCCTAATACAGGTGATGCGCTTTGTCACCTATAGTGATTGACCTAATGACAAAACGATGACTCAAAAATGTTAATATGTGAAGTTAGGAGAGAAGGTGGCAGACACATTTAGGGTTTTTAAGGAATAAAATGCACGAGTCCGACTCTGCACTACACAATGCTCATTCAGCCTGCAATCCATTCCGTATTGATAATTATAAGTAGACTTACAGTGAGTCCCAATCTACTTGTATTTCGCACCAAGGCATCTTTGCTGAAAACTTCCGTCGTTCAGTCAATGGCATCTGGACTTAAATTCATTGTCTTCCTGTTAGTTCTTTGTCCTAATGACAAGCAATCAAACAAGCAATGTCTTTTCTTTTGCTCATTTTAGTTTAAAATGTTTAGCATTAAAATGCTAATTATGCTAACACTACAATTGAAATGTTAACAATTTCCAATTTGGCATGTTATCTTCCTCTATCTAATTGTATTGGTATTTAGGTTGCCTGCCAGGTCACTTTAGGTCCCCATTTTGTGGCCCAACTTTTTGCTAATATGAAATATAATTACGTGCTGTTGTATTTTGGGAACAATAGACAGCTATGTTATGTTATGTTAATCAGCCACAATAATGCGACAATTTCTGCGCTAATTCATGTTTAAAAAGTAGTAGGCCTTTGTCAGCAGTGATATTCAGCAGTTTTTTCAATTTTTTTTATTTTTATCAATTCTCTTACCCAGTCGCAAACTGTTGGGTGCCTATGGTGCTATCCAAAATATACATATATATTATATATATATATACGCAAAACACTGCATTTAGCAACAAACAGCAGCAATTGAAAAGTTTCCCTGCAAATAACTGGATAAACGTAAAACTAACGGCGACGACACCCTTTTAAGTTAAAGAGGGACTAGTGTAAAACGGTGTAATATTATAACTTGCTGCTGGTTATAATATAAATGTACAGTTTATAATTGATGCATTTTATTGAATAACCAGGCATGTCGACAAGGCTGTTCTTTGCAAAAAAAGCACGCCAGCGTCGTTTGTATATAGTAGTCTATAAACTCTGCAAATTTGATGCACATCCGATTAGTTTGTGTAGGCCTAGTCACATTTGAATAACAATATGTCGATATAATTATTAAGGTACAGTGCAAGCCTGCAGTTGTCTACCATCACTCCATTTCAATATCCCGGTATGATAACAAAGATCCTTGTTTATCGTGTAGTTTGTAGTTATTAAAAACAGTTTATGTGACCTATCCAGTTAGTGTCACCTACTGTTCCGTGTCGTGCTATGAAGAATATTATATGTGCTGTTACATGACAATGGTGTAGCCTACGCTATACTAGTGAACATAATAACAATAATATTTGATTAAGTTTATTACCTTACGAAATCGTGGTGAATAATTAGTTTCATATATAGGATCACAACACAACACATACTTGTATCACCATAGGGTAGCAAGGACATAGCAGGGACAACGATTGACGGCAATACGTAAACTGAATTAATAAGTTAGTTTCTAGTCTTGGTCGGGTTTTAGTAACTGAGTTCAAGTTCAAACTTTGCCTATACTTACTATTGGCCATAGCGCTGAATCTATTTTCTGTCACACTCCCTGAATTTGCCATTTACCTTTTCCCAGTTCACTGTTTATGCGTCCGACAATTCCCTTTGAATCGTTAGTATGGAAATGTTGCGAAAATTCTATTCGGCGACATTGTGAATCTCAGGTATGATTTGATACGTAACATGACAGAAACTGACCCTCGCATTCGGTGCTTGTTCCTGGGACAGTGTTTGCGATTGGAAGCATGCGCAGAAGCTCTTCCAACCCTGTCCTAGAACATGCGATCAGTTTCAGTAGGCCTACTTTTGCGGCTAATTTATTGATTCATTACAAACATTTCTAAGGCGCCCCTTCAAGGTTATACAAGCAAGACACAGTGAACTGTATGATCACACAAAAACTATCCACACTAATTTTGCCTTTGCATGTGTCTATGAATGTCAAGTTCAATGGATGATTGTAGCAATGGATGTACATTGAGGATGGAACAAATTCCGAATTAATCTCTGCTTGAACTCTATCCGTCTTTCCACTCATCACAATCGCACCATCGTAGCACAGAGCAACACAAACATTGATCTCAACATTAAGTTTGTTCAATGTTATAGCTATAAGTCCAACGACATCCACCTCTTGTGGAGATCAAAGAAGCAAAGAAACCGTTCTTTAACGTTGCAGTCATGCGCATATCGCATGCAAAGTGACATTTGTTGAGTCAGTGACACACTTCGGAAGCGTCGTCATCAATCATTTTTAACGAAGAAGGATCGGATGCACGCAACTCACACATATATAGTTATGACAATGTGTTGTGTATCACTAGGCCTAGGCCTAGGCCTAGGCCTATGTCATGCGGTAGATATTATGGCACTGGAAGAGGCATACTGCACAGCCTAGTTAAGCTTAGTTAAGATTAGCTAGCTTGCATTATTATTTAATTTAATATCTACTCATTAGACCTACATTATATAAATATGCGTTCAGTGGAACTATGCTATTGTGAATTATGCTATCATGGGTGGCCCTGTCAGCGATAGGATATCCCTTAGGGCCTTATCTTGTAAGTTGCAACCTAACATTGTTCAATGATTACTAATTTCTTATTTTAAATGTTTATTGTGTTACACCTTCATTGTCAATTGATTTGATTTAGTTTGGTTGCAATAAAATTATTGTTGTCGTTATAAAATTATTGTGCAGTTCCTACTCCATTTATTCGCTTATTTCTGAAGGCTAATGCCATCAAATCAACAACCTCTAGAAAACGACCTCTACAGTGGAAGATAGGTCTATGCTTGCTTAGATACAGTTTATCTGCGACCTCTTAGCATAACACCACGACGCGCACAAGTTACAGTTACTTTGGTAATTATGGATGAGATTTAACTTCTTGTATCGTCAATCGCGGAGTAAGCCCTATCGATTACCTAGCTTATTGCTTGCTTGTTGAGACACGACCCAGGCGCTCATCGAACTGCATTTGAGAGGTCTAAGCTCCCTGCAGTTCATTTCTTTACTTATAATCGCGGTGCTCTCGCTTTATTACGCCGCATAAAATTGAAAGTCAACATGCCATCTGCATTTTGAGTCATCACTTCTCGTTTTCATGTGACTGACCCATCCATAATCCAAATGCCTCAAAAATGCCTCTTTCCAAAGCTAGTGTTAATTGGGGAGGGGGGCAGGCTTGGTGATCTTGTATCTTACCTCGCTTATCCTTACCTTTCCTCTTCTTTCTTGTCTAAATTTCCTTAAATTTCCTTACCTTGCCTTGTCTTACCTTACCATACCATATCATAACTGACCATACCTTACCTCATATCATGCAACCACACGATGGATCTTATCACCGCCATTCGTCGCCTGCCTTCAGCTGAGGCCATCTCCTCATCACATCTTACCTGCCATTTGATCGCCTCCATCGCATATTCGCGGCGACTACGTGCTAAGATTACCTGCCAAATAACAATCACTAATTCCAATCATCGTTTCCAAGAAACAGATGCGCTTTCCTTGTTCTCGAATAGCATCTCGGAATATTAGCCCACACTCAAGCCACGCATAAACTTAACTTATCTCCATCACGGTAGATCATAAGCTTACACCACAAAAGACCCTTGTATAAACGATCATGGTGAATGTATGAGTTTCAGAATAAAGGTAGTAGGCTCTTCGTTTATTGAACGTCTTGATGTCAAACCGCATCAGGTTAAGGGACGTCTGGAATGTAGTTGTACAATTAATTTAAAACTTGATAAATAAGTGTGAAAATTTCTTTCTAAGATAGAGTCGCGTAATCCACAATTAATTCAGATAAGATGAGGTTAGGAAGTTAGATAAGGCATGACCTGGTCAAGTAAGATTAGATAAATAAAGGCTAATCTGGGCAAAGGTTAGGTTACCTGGTCAGGTCTGACATTGCCTGATCTATTCTGGCGTGTAAAACATTACCTCATAATTATTATTGCCCTCAACAGACGATATTTCTTGGTGTTTATCCAGGAGGCCCATCCTGGCCATCTATCCTCTCGTTTAAATAAATGCATTATGGCTTTTCTTGAAAATAAACATTGGAAATGTTGTGTGTGGTAATTAGCTTCAAACCACTAACATGTTATATTAGCAGAATAAAGGGGGTAACCGTTACACGAACGTTCGCTTGAAATTTAGAAATCATCCGTGAAATAAGAAATAATTATTATTCTCTAACATTTTAAGGGAAGTGGCTTGGCTCCAGCGGCGCTTTTAGGTATACGTGCATTCTGGGTCGGCGAATCCAAGGCAGTTCACACCTGTCACCAGTTTATGCTATCCGAAGTGCTCCTCCTCATATTTGCACTCGCATGCCTACTCTTTATGTCCAGAGACAACTACATGGTGCATGATCCTCCCAGGCAAGGTCATTTATCCACCTAATATTAGGTGTCACCGTGCGCTGATCTCACGGATTTGCTACTGCTGCATTGTACGTTTGTGTTTCTAGGTCTGTGTATTTGTGTGCTTGCGTTTTTGTGTACATACGTATACATTCGCTGATCCTGAATCCTATCCCGTTTCGATTCAACCTCTTCTGCGTTGATTGATGTTCGAATCAATCAGCTGATGGCGAATATGAAGCGCCCCCTTCCGATCGCTCGGTCGGTCTATGAACGGGTGCGCATGGGCGTGTTTTGTGTGCGCTGCGTCGACCGTTGATGCCAAAGAATAAGACATTATGTTGGATTATAGATCAGACTTTGTTTAGACATTCAATGGATGTCTACCATTCACTCGGTCGGTTGGATCAGGGAGTGAGGGAGACCGAGGACCAGACGACCGGTTCCGACAGACATGGGCATGCCCGAACCTGCCTGGGCCTGCCTGATTCCGTCGCTCATCGGTTGCGGGGCGAAGGTGACTTCGATTTCCTGTCTCTGCTCCTCGTCCATTATTTTGCCAGCGCCGCTGAATATTGAATATTCCGTGTTGGCAGTGCGCCGGGAGGTACGATCTCAGCTGCACCCTTACGTCATGTTGGCCGCCATTTGGGCGACCCGTCTGGTTTATCAGCGAATGCATCACGACATTTGCGGGTGAGTCTGGGAGGGTAAACCTGGACGTTACCTTCAGAAATAGTGCAAGAAACTTCAGCAGCAGATCAACTTAAAAGACGAATCATTCGAAAGATGTCAGATATTTATCGGAAATATCATCGCATTTGTGGAGTTCTTGAAAAGCGCTGCATCAATATGAGGGGCCATGTAATGCATACACATACAAGCCTACATGTACATACTACCATATATACATTCATGCATGCATTATATATACATATATATATATATACTTACATATCAACCTACCACGCTATGCTTATTACCTGCATACTCAACTGCACACATGAGAACTATATATATATATATATATATTTATATATATATAAGTTTATACTCACTGAACACGCTATTTAATAATAAGAGGGATATTCGTTGAGTTCGGTGTTACGACCATGAAAACTATTCAATCTCATATCATTTCTACATGTCACGGTTGCAATGAAACTCTGGTCCACCAAAGGTGTCTTTGAGTAAATAAAAAAATACATAAGTAAATAATTTATTAATTAAGCAAATGTTTCTTTTGCTTTCCTATAACAACAACACTTCCCAGTTCATATAGTCCACTATTGAAGGAACATCGAACGATGTTTTGGATTTGGAATGAAGTCATTTGTAGCAATTGTCAAAATTCCGTCGTCGTCATCATCACCATCATCATCACCATCATCATCACCATCATCATCACCATCACCATCATCATCATCATCATCATCATCATCATCATCATCATCGCCATCATCATCACCACCATCATCATCACCATCATCATCACTATCATCATCAACAACAACAACAACAACAACAACAACGACAGCATTTTTACAGCAATATCACCAACATCACTCGCAGTGTTCAACAGCGACGCCGTTGCACACTTTGTCAGACATCATTCATCGAAGTTCAGTTTTGTCACCGGACTAAAAGTATAGAAGACTTTAATTTGAAAGTCAGTTTAAAGCCTTGCGATACTTTTAGTCAGGAGACAGTCTGGATTTGGTAAGATTTAGTCTCCAGCAAACTGTAGTCCCTCGTTTCATAGAAATGCTGAAGAGAAAACGGCCTTGTAAGCATGTCACAACCGGGCATCTTCGTAGATGTGGTCCCAATGCGTTATTAATATTAATATTATTATTATTATTATTGTTGTTGTTATTGGTCTTATTATACGAACCATAGCGACAACACGAGACAATACTCAGCGATTATCTTCGACTATCCAATGTAGTATACAGATTGCACCTTTTCCACCAATAAAAGGTTCGCAAAGACTTGCCATTAAAGAACAATGCTCCCTTAAGCTTTATATTCCCGAGGGATCTTAATGTGTACCTCGGTGAAAATAATAACAACAACAGCAACGGTGACAACGGCCACAACCGCCTCATAACCTCGCTATCATCGACGACAGGGCATTGTTTTGTAGGCTGCTGTCGCCTACACAATTGCTCGTGTTCTTGTCAATGGTGCTTTGAAGAGTGAGGCGAATTATACACGTCACAGTCGTACACAGCGTCATCGTTGCCTGGCAACAAGCCGTCTGCCAGTGGCGTACATCTCTGCGTTCAACTAGTTTGAACTGAAAAGTCTGAAAGCAGACATGAACGTCAACGACAGACTTTGAATCCCAGACTCCTCACCAGTTGTGCTTGTCTCTCTGCGGCGAGGAAAGAACTCCTCCCTAGACACAAACAATCAGAATCATCTTCTTTAGCATCATCACCACAATAATTGTCACAATCATCTTCGTAATTATCATCGTCATCATCTTGTTCACATTTCTTTCTTAGTCTGTTTCATCTTCTCCAATCGTCTGCCTTTCTGTCTCTCTCTTTCGTTGTCTTCATTTCTTCCTCCGATTGGTCGTCTCAATACGTCTGCCCCTTCCCAGAATCCTTTGCCCGATGCCACCTGTTCGCGGTTTGCACGGATCACGCGATCTTCGTTCTCTGGCGAGATTACAAAAACCCAATCAACTTATTATAACTTATTAATCGTCATAGGTCAGGATCGATCCCCATGCCCTTCCCCAACGGGAAGAGGAATACGCACGAGGAGTGGAAAAGAAACGAAGGATTTTAGGGAGGATGACGATGACGAAGAGAGGCAGAGAGGAGAGATGAATGGGAAGGCAAAGTATTGGCCTTCGTCTGTTTGCTGATTAATTGCAATCCTCAACGCGATTCTAGCATCGGAAAACGCGAGGTGAAGGGGAGGAGGAGGAAGAAGAAGAAGAAGAGGAGGTGGAGGAGGAGGAAGGAGGGAAGTTTTGTTGAGTGATAGACCTCAATGAAGAGTGGGATCCCTGTGGCCGGCATACATGCGGAGTGAAGGCTCCTTGCAAGTGTCACGACCCATAGAAGCCCATTTCTGCCTATGCGTGCGACTTGCCACCTGACTATTCTAAAGAAATCAAATGGAATATTAAAATTCGCATTTTGAACTGTATGTGAATTAATACGTTTGCCACAGAATTTCTTTCTTCAGATTTATATTTTTATGCCAGTTCCCTTGTTCTTTTATTAGTAATCATCAAAATCAATAACTTTTTAAATCAATCAGTCAATTGATCTATCTTTCGTCCATCTTTATATTTGTTTATTTCCTCCTTCATTAGTTCTTAGAGAGACAGGGTCTTGTAATATCGCAAAGATTAGCAATCTGCGCCTTAGTGTTCTTTAAATAAAAAATCAATTTTTCTTTCTCACACTAATAGCCCATATTATTGGTACAACAGCGTAACTTAGTCCTATAACACATTTCGATTGCTGGTCCAACTTCCTAGGACTCCTCATGTGCCATTACAGAATAGCCTAGATTAGTCCTTGTTCAGTCCGTTTTACTTTGACGCCAAGCATTCCTCTCTCGATACCATTATCTGTCGACGATTCTATCAGTGGATGAACATTCTGAGAACCAAGTTTGATGTACCATTCATCGGTGAATTGCAAATTATACACCAGCGTCATGTAACTTACAACCCACCGTCATCGTCGTCGTCGTCGTCGTCGTCATCATCATCATCGTCATCAGCATCGTCATCAATATTGTTATCGCTATCATCATCATCGTCATCATCATCATCATCATTGTTATCGATATAGCAATGGTTGTAGTCATAGTCATCGCCATTGATATTATCATTATTATTATTATTATTATTATTATTATTATTATTATTATTATTATTATTATTATTATTATTATTATTATTGTTATCATCACAGTTACCGTTTCCGTTATCGTCATCGTTATCATCATCAATGTTACTTGGTAAATTAATATTGTCATTAGTTAATTTATTCATCGTTGGCACTATTAATATTACAATATTAATATTAATAATTATTAATAATGGTTAGTAATAAGAGTAAAACAATTAATTAATTAATCACTTCATTGGAAAATGAACATGGTTTAGGTCGCCATAGAAGCTACATGATAGCAGATTTTGTGTTAGAATATTATGATGGAGGTGAGTGCATGCTACTTGGTCACAAAATGCCTGCACACATAAAATTTGTCTAATTAACTTACTAAAATGACACGATACACAAAGAAACATATGCATGCAACAGCCACATTGAAAATTGACCAACGCCACGAAATAATCTAAAAGTATACGAAGGTACTCAGACTTATAAGATTCATAGACCTAGCAGGTCTACTGTGTTGTAGACGGTACCTTAAGTACGGGCTCGCATGCTGGACTTTGTTCAGTTACCATCATATGTGCGTAATGAAATTTCGAGGGACTGGACTGGTCAGCTGGTCTCCCAACCAAATATACCGAGGCTTAATGTTAAAGTTGCTAACACTTCATGTATACCGATGACTGTCCCGCAGATAAAGCTTACAGACTGTAGTTCTTCTTCTTAACATCGAACTTGTTTTAAGATAACTAAACATTGCGAATGCCCTTTAACTAATGTCAAAATTAATTATCTACATTTAGTCTGCATTCTATACGGTCTACTTTATCAAAGAAATAAATCAGGTTTTATATCTGTTTAGAGCAAAATAATTTTCATTTTTTTATTGATCAATGACACCGCTGCATCGTGACATATCATAATTGTTGTAATTATTACTATTATTATTAACAATACCTTTATCATTGTTACCATTGTTATAATATAAAAAAATAATAATTATTATTATTATTATTATTACTATCATTATTATTGTTATTGCTATTGTTGTTATTGCAATGATTAAATTGTTATAATTATTCCCATCATCGACGACCTATAATTTCTTGATTAGACAATTTACTAATTGAACCAACCTTTGTGTGGTTTAGAAGCCTCTAGGTGCCAAATGTGCTTCCATCTTGATGTACTGCTCCAAGCTAACTGTCCTATCCAGTCAGAAGCCATTTAGTCATCCAGCCAAAAATCCAGCCAACCAATCATCCAGCCATCCAATCATCCAGCCATCCACTCATCCAGCCATCCAATCATCCAGCCATCCGATCATCCAGTTTCCAGTCATCCAGGCATCCAGTCATCCGGTCATCCGGTCATCTAATCATTCAGCCATTCAGTCATACAACGATCAATTCCTTAGTCATCCGACCACACTTCAATTTATTAGAAATTCCGCCACCATCCGACCATTCACACCGTCATCCATCCATATGATTCAGATATGCTGGTCTATCCACCCAACCGTCCGTTCATCTGTCCATCCCTGCATTGACTAATTTGCGCAATTGACTGAAACGGCGTTGACTGCGTACCTACCTACCTACCTATCTACCTCTGTCTCTCTTTCTCTCTCTCTCTCTCTAATTCATTCATCCTATGCATCACTTCTGCCTCAGCAACTGGGCCCGTCCAATCCTTCCTCGATCGAGCCGCCAACTATGCAGACAATCCGCCGTCACGCTTACGTGACTCGCGCTAGTTATCGACTCCCGTCGTCATAGTGACCAAAGACGCAGCCCACCTGCACAGCAAGGAGAAAGTCGCACTGGGCACCGTCAGTTGCTCTGGCATTTACATGTAAATGCCATGGAAGTTCCAGTGAATTCTCGCTCCCTGTTGGAATTTAGTAATAATTTATCATGCCTTGTAAAAGTGTAGGCCTACACTGTCCATGTACATTTCTTGGTGTCCGTCATTTGTTCGTAAACAGTTATTTTAACGATCATCCAGTCTCGCTATCATAATTTCCCCTCATTCTAATTGTTTTATCCTGCTGAACCAATGCTAGTATGCCTTGTAGTTCTTTGCCTTACTTGAAAATAGTTTACCTCAGTGATTAATAATGCATTCTAAATTTTCCATCATGTCTTACCGAAAAGCTTTGGACACATCATGTGCTCTATGAATAAGCTATTGCATCCTTTATTAAGGGCCGAAAACCGTACGCCATACAGTGCGGCTGTCTTTTACATCATCAATTAGTGTAGCTCTTTTGAACGCACCTTGTCTACGTCATTCGCTCTGTCTCTTAACCTGTCTCTGTACGTGTATGTCTCTGCTTCTGTTTCGGTCTATGTCTGGCTTAATGGTACTCGACGTTTCAGTGGCAGTGCTAAATCGGAACTGAGAAGCAAAAGAAAGACCGCATGCATTGGCTATGACTTAGCAAATGATAAGCAAGTGAAGGCGAATGAATGGATGACTGGTCCACCTATCCATGCATTCACCAATTCATCAAATGAATGAATGATTGACTGAATGAATGAATGGACAAAGGACCGAATGAGAGGGAGAATGAATCAACGTTGACTGCACGATCAAGTATAAATTATTCAATTGCGTCGGAGAACCAATTAATTACAGAATGAACCACCTTCAGAATAACCATCTCCGTCTGTCTATTTCTCTCTCTCTCTCTGTCTGTCTGTTTGTCTCTCTCTCTCTGTCTGTATGTCTGTCTCTCTATCTCTCTCTCTCTCTCTCTCTGTTTCTCTCTGCCTCTCCATACATCCATCCATATGGCCATCTTTCTAAAGATCTATTTCTCTCTGTTTCTCTCCATGGCACCCATCATCCATCCATTAAACAATCTTTCTATCTATCTATTTGTCTCTGTTTCTCTCCACCTATCCATTCATCCATCCGTCTCTCTGTCAATCTATCCATCATCTATCTCTCATCTATCTATCCATACACTCACCCTTGGCCGACCCATCTACCCATACACATAGACCACACATACATTCACCCATCCACTCATCCAACCATTCACGCATCCATCCACCCTTGCAAACACCCACCAATCCATCTTTCCATCCATCAATCTATCTATCTATTTATCCAACACTCATTCACAGTAACTCGGCCAATCGCTCAATCACTGCTAAAAAATACTAACAAATGCAAGAACTGACGAACAATTCTAAGGATATTAATAGATGAACTGAACGAACGAACGAACGATTGGATCTTACGGAAAACGTTTTGTCATTTGCTCTGTTTGTGTCATTTCAAATCTTAAACTGGAGGTTCACACTAACAGAGAAGAATTATTCCGACTGTAATCAACAAATCGAGCGAATCAAAGCTCAAAGTCGTTGCTTAGGAAGCATAAACAATTTCATATAAAACATACATCAATGACGTCATGGCTCATCTCTCTCTGTGAAATGATCCTAAAGTGGAGTCTGAAACCTCTTTTGTCTTTTACCCCAAATCGTTCGTGTCTCACTGAGTATACAAGGGTGAAGCAATGGCTGCGATAAGCGCGACCCCTCAATCAAATATCATGCTCTAGCCCTCATATTTGACTCTAAACATAGACACAGGCTTACTCATAAAACAGAAGAAGTATAACAGCGCCACTTTAGTCAACCTTTAGATGGAGCCATGGCAACGAAGTGTTGACGATTAATATTGCAGAGAGAATCCCAAAAGGAATCACTAAAACACTACATCCATTAGTCTCAGACTGACAATATACCTAATGAAACCATGAATGACAAACCAATCATTACCCATGACTCTGACAACGATCCTAACCAGAGGCGGCGATCTCGCTTGAAAGGTGGGGGACACCCAATGAGAGGAGTAGGAAATGTGGGGGACACACATATAAATTGTTCCGCTCTGTAAAAGGTGAGGGGACTTCTCCCCCTCGACCCCCCGGGATCGCCGCCTCTGATCCTAACCCAAAACTCTGCTCCTTACCCTTAAGAGCCTTAACTAATTCCTTAACGCCAGCCCTCATTCTACTTCAGTTGCTAGCCTTCAAGCCTAACAAACTGTCGTCTGGTCTTTTACACCAAGCCCAGTGATGACTCTAGTGCAAATGACAACCCCCTGAAGTTAAATCCTATACCTTTCAACTTAAAGGTAACCTATTAACTCAATCCCTTCAACATATACCCAGACCACATCACTTGATTAATTATCTCCTGTTCCATTGCAAACACTCTGAAATAATGTAGCGCAAAGCAAAGAGGCGCAAAAACGATCACGTGAGCGGGTCACGTGCCTACTGTGTAACAGTAAAATTTCTTTCAATGTCAGAAATTCCGAGGTTGATGGATTCCAGTGAATATTTTCAATCGTTATCTGATTCGAAAGGAAGGAATCCATTCTGATTTGCTCTCATCGTTTCCAGTCTATCTGGCGTAGCTGCTGTACATCTGAGATTGCATCTTCTGCAGCATCATGTGCATTCGTTTGATCTGAAGTAAGACAGACGCAATGCAGCATGTTGCACCAGGTGGAAATTGCACATTCGAAAACACTTATCAAGTCATCGAAAATGGATGTGTAAACCGGATGTATGGATGGATAACTCGGTGGAGCGATGGATGTGTGATTAATGGGTGGATGAATGGGTAGATGGATGCATAGATGAATTAGATGGATGGGATGGATGAATAAATGCATGATTCAATGATGCATGGATACATGGATGGATGCAGGGATGGATGCAGGGATAGACGTATGGATGGATGACTCGATGGAGCGATGGATGTATGATTAAACGAACGAAGGAACAGACGAATGAGCCGTAACCAACGTAGTAAACGTTGAGTGGTTTGCATAATCATTACACAAGAAAATGACAGAGACACGACAGGTAGGACATTCCACTCACAAACAGACAGACAGACGGGTGTGTAAATATTGACCTACCTCTTCTTCCTTCTCCCTCAGCAGTTTATCTGCATCGATCTTTGCACTGTTTAAGAAAATAGGCGCCTCATTAACAACGCCTTGCACAGATTGTTAATTACATATCCAGTAATAAACAATTAAGTCGTCTAAATGTTTGCGGTCTGATCACCAAATCATTCAAGCATCCAGTTGCATAGCTCACACTTTTCAATCATGATTTCGTTTCTATATTAACTTGTTATTCTTTAATAATTCCATTTTTGCCTTTTTATTCATCACTTTCGTCGACTCATCATTCCTGCTTTCGTTCTTCGCTCTTTCCACCGTTCGTCCATCAGTTCCTTCCATCGATCAATTCGTCCGTCCATCCAACATCAATCCACTCACCCATTCACTCATCTGCTTGGTCTGAATGTCCTCCATTCTCATTTTTCGCATCATCGTTCATCATCGTCTACGTCATCATTATCATTTTTTTCGGATCCATCCGTCCGTCCATCCGTCTGTTCAACCACAGCTTCAATCACAGCTTCGGTCATTCAATGAATCATTAATCAATGTTTTCGTTCTCCGACAGACAAACAGACTAACTAACTGACTGACTGAATGAATGAATATAGCTGACTTACTGATTGATTGACTGACGGACTGATTGACTGACTCACTGATTGGTCGAACGCTTGAACCGTTGATTAATCATTTGATTGATTATAATTTCCAATTGCTCATTCAGACCGTCGTCCTATCCTTCCATATGACCAATTACTCATTGATCCTTGTCATTTAAGGCCATTCTTCCTCTCATAAACAAACATTTACATGAACCAATTCTACCTTATTGGAGGCAGCGTCTTGGCTTTCTGGTCGATGACCCCCGCTCGGAAGTTCTCGTAATGAACGTCCTTCGTAACCTCCTTCAGATCATGCAGGTGTGTGCTTTAACACAAACAGGTACAATGATGCAACAAGTATCAACAGCTTCATGCTTGGGATAACGATGACGACGATGACAACGACGACGACAATGATGATGGTAATGATATCAAAATCGATGAGAAAAGAAGAAGTAGTAGTCCAAACAACAATGACAATCGCAACTGATGATGATCAGGATGATGACTAAATCGCTGATGATCGATGATGAATATTACAGATTATATCTTTTGGCCACCTAGTGAGTGGCGATGATGATTGTTGTGATGACGATGCGATGCTAACCTGACGAGAAACTGGCGAAGGAGCGTCACATTCGAAAATTCTGGATTTTCAGCTGCAAGTAGAAAAGAAAATGATGATATTATATAACATTATGGTAGCGTATAATTGTTGTAGCAGCAATATTAGCAGTCGTTTTGACAGAACCAAATGCTAACCAAGCGCTATAGTTGATGATGACAAGCGAGCAACGTGTTTTTATGTGTTAAAGTAATCGTTGGCAATGAAATTTAGCAAGATAGTGTACTTCTCAAGATACTCGTAACCTCCATATCACTTCAACGGCACCAACGCCCCCATAAGCTAAGTCATGCAAGTAACTTCTTCAGAGGCCCTCAAACAACTTAAAAATCTTAGGCAAATGGCGCCAGGTTTTCATTCCATTACACAGCCAAGGATGCATACAAAGGAAGCGGAGATGAAAAGGTGGATGATGGATGGTGGGAGGAGTCAGAGTTGCGAGAAACATAAAAGGAAGAAGCGGAATAGGATTAGAATTATTTGAAAATTTTTTCAGTTAGCATTTTATTGGGTAAAAAGTGATTACTCCCACTGACCTTCGACAATTCCCCAGGGATAGACGCGACCTTTGACGCGCTTGCCATCCACCTCGATCATCGTGTTTCCACCAATGACTGCAAACGGATAAGCTGCCTGCAAGAAGCACAGAGCTTACAAGGTTAAGACCATTGTCAATAATACTGCTAATGGCACTGTTGTTTTGATATTATGGTTTTTATTGTTTCTAATAGTTTGCCATTAATGGAACGAGTTCACCTAAAGCGGATGGTTTATAGATCTATCTTACTCAGTTAGACTTACATGTAGTTCTTCCCGCTCCTCTTGGAACATTGGTCAGTAAGAGTTCTCCATCCCGTAAATATAGTCCCATCACCTGAACGTAATTTGATGTACTGATGTAGTAAGAGTTCTCCATCCCATAAATATAGTCCCATCACCTGATCGTAATTTGATGTACTGATGTAGAAATGAAAATAATCTGGCATAAATATATCAGGTGAAACGAGCAACGTGTCTAAACTTGACCGTCACCTTGAGTTCCCTATCCTTCTTCTTGAAGTCTTCGTCTTCGTCATTGTCCGTTGGCGGAAGCTCGTAGATCTGGATCTTATGACCGCGTATCTCATCCATCACCTGTTGTGAAGGAAACACAAACGCCACATCAAGCACTGTAACGTAATTATGTAATGTGGTGTGGAGTAATATAATATAAAATGTGGCTCATCCAACTCTTGCATGTATCGAATGAGTGCTATGATCAGGAATGTCATTTCATTTTTATCATTTTATCAGATAGGGCGGCGAGCATAACTAAACCAGCGATAATTTGGCATAAAAACTGGGGACAAAACGTTCAGTTGAAGGACTGTAGAATTACCGCTGCCATCTACTGCATCAAGCAACTGCTAGGATGAAAAGGCAGAACCGTGAAACAAGAAATCGCTGGCAATATCAATCTTAAACATACAGACCTTGGATTTGAGTTGCTTTAGTTCAGATGTAGTAAGAACATCCGCCTTTGCGATGATTGGCACAATGTTCACACGATGTTGTAACCGTTTCATAAAATCAACGTCGACAGGTCGTAACCTTTATGGAAAGCAGATAGGCAATAAATATACTACACAGTATCAATCTATTGAAGCTGAACCTCAACAGACTCAAAGTCTGACCCCAGTCTTTCAACATTCATTTAAAAAATAAAATTTATCATCGGAAGTGAATAGGCGATCTCACAAATAATTGAATTTAATTGTTAACACCAAGATTTCATAGTTACATCTGCTGTATATAGTTTATGGCTGCAGATATAATTTTGTAGCCATAGGAGTGGGCCTAAGTATACTTTGAACTACGAACTGCTCTCATCTGCGACCTTAGATAGGCCTAAGTATACTTAGGACCCACATGCACCTACGGTATCATATCCACGACCCTGGAATATAGCCTGAATTTGAGCAGCGTATACGCCTTCTTTCAAAAATCAAGACATGCGAGGTCCTGAAATGCTGTCGAAGCTGGCTACTCACCCTCGCCCGTAGGGTGAGATGAAGTAGAGGCAGCAGTGGACTCGATGATCCTGGATCGTCTGCCGATTAAGACCCGATTCATCCTTCAAGTACTCTTCGAACTGATCCTGAATGTATCTGTTCACCGGTTTCCAACTGAAATTATGAGACTTACACCGTTAAAAGTAATATATTGTCAACGGGAGCAAACTGAATGGCAATGCACCATACAATCATACATAGAAATATTGCAATATGTGGGCGTCACTGAGTGCATGTGTCGGGTGAACCAACTGTCTCTTAATGATAAGAGACGCAAAATAAAAAATTTTTTTTAACAATCCACAAGCGTTAGGGAGAAGACAAGAAAGCAGGTATCACTGTGTGCACATACCTGACCATCTCCCTCGTCCATCTTCGGTATATTAATCAGCCAATAAATCAGTTAATTAATCTAATCAACTCACAGATACGACAATAATTATCCCGAACACGTAACACTCTTGGCTTTATTCATTATGAAACTTAGAGGCTCAGTGAACTCAAAGAAAACGGGTGTGGTTAGTACTTGGATGGGTGACCTTCTGTCGAATACCAGGTCACGCGGTGACCACTCAGCAACCAACAACCACCGTCTTTTCTTGATGGGTGCACGAGTACCAACTTAAGCTGAAACTCAAGATGCGTCTTTCGATTGCTGTGATTGTTTGAACTTCGACCTTAGGATCATGCAACTGAGCATGCATAGATTGCGAAAATAAGTGTCTTATCTTTACGGTATTCATCTGTTATACTAGTTCGTTACTTTTATGTTAATTCCAAGTATGCTGAGCAGTGACTAGTAGAGAGACTATACTTATAGTCTACAACTCGTCAATATTTTGTTGCAGAAGAACACGGCCACAAAAACAGTTTGCAATGAGTTTTGCATAATTTCTGTGTAGTGTCAAGAACAAGACTCATCAGACAGGAAATCTGAGTTTGGGAATCTGATGAATCTAGCAGCTGAGCAGGAAGTCTGTTTACCAATCCGTTGAGTTGAGCGCATCGTTAAAGCCAGGAGTATCAACGACGGTTAGTCTCAGCTTAACTCCGAGTTCCTCGATCTCCATCTGACGCTTTTCAATCTCAACGGTTCTTGACAGCTTCTCTGAAACGACGTTGAAGGGCGAGTTATAATGCAAGGTGCACGTGAAGGTTAGGCAAGGTCAAGAACAATGAGAGACCAGGTCAGACAACTGAATGTAATATTTTGTAAGTTTAGGTCAGACAAGGTAAGTCACAAGCAGGAAACAATAATATATTAGTAATAATACTACTAATACCAATATCAGTGGCGACGAAAATACGGTTAGATCCAGAATCATTCTTTCTCTTTGGATAGTATCTATGTGGCAGTCTTAGGGATTATGTATACGTCGGGGGAAAGTGATTACAATAACAAAAATAATGGCATTGAAAATGATTGTGAGTTAATGACGTTCATTTTATTGCCTCCGGATATTAATTTTTACGAATCTGAGGCATCATAGCTGCCACAAGTAAAAAATACAATAAAACAGCAACAAAATAAGAATAGAAAAATGATTATAATTATATTATGATATAAAAGTACTAATAATGTACCATGTGAGGTTAGGTAGTGTAGAACATTGCACATTGAGGCTGATTTACGTGCCCATAAAAATGTCCTTGTCATGTGGCGTTGAATCAACAATTCACACCGCTAGATATGCCAACGTCTATAATAAGCGACTTCATCTGATGTTCCAGATTCTCCGAATTAAAGGTACCACGGTTGATTACCAGAACCAATGTGAAAGGGGTCCAGATTCTCTTGTATCTGGGGCAAGCGCCTTGCTTGACACCACGGAGAGCCGTGTCATGCCATGCCATACATCACCAGAGCCGCCGAAGCAGTGGGTGCTGTTGATTAACTATAGTAGTAAATAGAAAGGTACCTATAGTCATAAGTGCAACAGTCATTATGTCGTACTGTTTGTGACTCTGGCCTTTGAAACTATGGGGTAAAAAATCAAGATGTCTGACATTAATAAATCACCTTGCATTGGATTGTATCTGGAGCTAAAAGGGACATAAGCGCCTAACCATCATCCTCTACAGCCTATAGCCACAATCATACATCATTGAGTCACCGTCATTCAGCGCTTCAATGCTTTCAGCTTTGCGTCACCTCCACTGAAACACTCACAGGGTAAGCTAGCCATTCGAGAACAACATTCCACAAACTTTTGAAATCTTGAGAGATCAGTATTAGTAAATGAATTATACGAATGATATTGTGTGGAGATGCCTTTTTAAAGCAAACGTTTCATCCTCGAAGGAGCCACAGGGCCTGATCCGTAACAACGGAAAGAGACAGGATGAAGCGACACCGATCCCGTGGGTGAGATGCAAGTACGTCGCTTGGGATGCAACAACTAGCCACACGTGCGTCGCCTCCTACATCCATGATCCACCTGTCTTCGGCAGTGCATGGAGGTGCAGCCGAACATGCCTCGGACCGGAAGTGTTCCAAATATTCTACTCTCCCCGCTACATACGATTTCGTTCCCTTGACATTCGAATCGCTGGGCCCCGTCAATCACGATGAATGTGAGTCCCTGACGGAGTAAGATCGCCACACGACAACCGTGTCAGGAGATCCCATGGAGACCGTGCAGTGGCGTGCACTTGTTTCAACGTCTCTCCATATGAGTAGGTATAAAACGCGCTATCTGGGACAATTGACCATAACATAGCTCAAAATCACCCACCTAATAGGTTACAAAACGTATTTTTAACCTATAATCAGGTTAAAAATAACCAATTCCTACACAAACCTAAACCCCTAGGTCAAACATCAATCAACAGACTAAGAAAAACGCCAGGAAATTTCCAATAGTTTCGATGATGAGCCACAATTCATGCACAAAGCCCCTGGTCAAAACGTCCGCCAATAGGTCAAAAGTTACGGGAATTTCCAATAGTTTCGATGATGAGTCATCAGTTTCGATGATGAGTCATTGTGCAACAAACAACAAAAATTCTCTAATATATAAAATGGATGAAAATATTTTCTCACTTCGACTTAAAGGAATGCCACTCCAATATAAAATGGAATACTCGACGCAGAATGTGAACGAACTAAGAAAAATTGCGAAACAGACAAGTATGGTTGGTTATACGAGACTGGGTAAAGCGTATTTGATTGCTAAAATTGAAGCTAATGTGTCTCAAACACTCATCCCCTCACATTTTGCGCCAATCTCATCCAATGCTAGTTTGCTGGACGCACCCGTTCCCGAGATTGGAATCCCAACATTCGCTCCCGTACCGGTCTCAGCGATACGAAAAGCCCTTGATAATACAAAGTCCGGGATTAATACGTTCGCAAAGTGGATTGAAGGTACATAGCTGAAGAACCAAAGAGAAAGGTGAATGAGAAGATAGAAGCACCGAAAGCCAAAGTGAATTCTATATTCGGTAAAATTCTTATGAAAACACGCGAAATAAAAGAGACGGCCGCAGATATCAAGGGCTTCACGAAACAATACACGGTCGAAGGCCCAAACGGAATTGACGCCACATCTTTTCTCAAAGCAGCTCAACCACAACTGGAAGACCTTTTGTCTAGAAATCGGCAGACTAAGGTCAACTTTGTCCTCACCTGCACAATGGAGCGTGTTGATATGAAATCCGGTCAAGTAGATACCGAAGATTTTCCGTTCGTTTCAAAAACCGAGGTGATTTTAGACTCCACCGACACGAGCGAAATTTATAACAACGCGAAAGATAAAATGTTAGAGTCAATGGCTGCCTTCCAGATGCGTGGTAGTAACTGGAGACATAGAGGGGTTCAAAAATTAGAAATCAACACGGTCGTTTATAAACCGCTGAAGGGTAGTTCTTACATTCCACTACCGAAATGTCTAGCGAGAAAAAGGCTATTGTTAATATGAAGAACGAAGACGAAGAATGTTTAAAGTGGTGTGTAACGAGAGCTTTAAACCCCGTTGAGGAACATCCGGAAAGAATTACGAAAGAATTAATCAAGCAGTCTGAGGAACTTGATTGGTCCAGCATTGAATTCCCAGTCGCAGCTGATGCTAATGTGATAAGTAAGTTTGAGATAAATAATAATATTAGTATTAATGTTTTTGGTCACGAGAAAGATGTTTACCTATTGCCACTATATTTATCGAAGCACGAGAGCGATAGCAGTGTAGACTTATTACTCATTTCTGACGAACAAAAGAAGCATTATTGTTGGATAAAGAACTTCAACAGACTGATGGCGGTTCATAACGCAAACTCATACACTTCGATGCACTATTGTAAGCGCTGTTTGATAGGATATAGAGAGCTAGAGTCATTAAAAAACACCGAGTATTGTTCCCAACACACCGCTCAAAAGATAGAACTTCCAGAACCAGGAACTATGTTGAATTTCAAAAATTATAATAGAAAGATGAGAGTTCCCTTTGTCGTGTACGCCGATTTCGAATCTTTCATTAAACTTATAGACACTTGTCAACCAGATCCCAGCATGTCTTACATCAACAGATATCAAAAACACGTCCCAAGTTCTTTCTGCTATTATATAAAATGTTTTGACGGTGACCTATATTCACAAGCTCCCATAACTTTCACAGCAAAGAGCGAAGACGATGATGTAGCTCAGATATTCGTAAACACTCTTATAGATAATATAAAAGATATTTATGATCGATTTAAATTTCCAAAGAGAATGTTATTCGGAAAGAAAGAACAGGGGCTATTCGATCTCGCTATCGTTTGTCACATATGCGAAAGCGAACTTGGTAAAGATCGAGTTAGAGACCATTGCCATTTAACTGGAAAATACAGAGGCGCCGCTCATAAGAATTGTAATCTAAATTATATAGTTCCCAAGTTTTTCCCAGTATTGTTTCATAATCTATACGGTTACGACAGTCATCTATTCGTAAAGGAATTACGGGGTGATGAAAACGAAAAGATTAGCTGCATTCCTAACAACGAAGAAAAGCATATCTCGTTTAGTAGAGAAGTCGTAGTCGATAAATTTACGAATGAAGAAATAAGGAAATATTAGTTAAACGAGAATTACGTTTCATCGATAGTTTTAGATTCATGGCATCGAGTCTCGACGCTTTATCGAAGAACCTGAGCAAAGATCAGTGTAAGAATATAAGCAAACACTATTCTGGTAATCAGCTCGAGCTCTTGCTTAGAAAAGGATTATATCCTTACGATTATGTTGATTCAGTCGAGCGACTGAACGAAACAGAACTACCACCAAAGTCAGCATTCTACTCAATACTTAACGACTCAGGTATTAGTAACGAAGACTACAACCAAGCACAGATGGTATGGAAAGAATTCAGAATCAAGACGTTGAGAGAATGCCACGATTTATATAATGTGACTGATGTTCTCCTGCTTGCTGATGTACTTGAGAATTTTAGAGATGTATGCAGTGAGAACTATGGCCTAGATCCTGGTATTATACTTTGCCAGGTCTTGCTTGGGACACCGCATTGAAGTTGACAGGAGTAAAGTTGCAGTTGTTGAGCGACTATGATATGATACTAATGGCTAAGCATGGGATAAGGGGAGGTGTTAGCACCATTTCACACCGTTATGGACAGGCAAACAATAAGTAAATGTCTATGTTTGACAGCAGCAAACCTTCATCGTTCCTAACCTATTTAGACGGGAGCAACCTGTACGGATGGGCAATGTGTAAGAATCTACCAACTCGTGGGTTCCATTGGATGGGTAACGATGAGCTAAACGATTAGAGATCCTCGCCATGTATATTAGAAGTCGATTTGGAATATCCTAGAGAATTGCACGATCTTCACAACGACTATCCTCTTGCTCCTGAGAGTGTAAAAGCTAAAGGATCGGATGTGTCAAAACTCATTCCAAACCTGTGTAATAAAGTAAAGCATATAGTCCATTACGAAAATTTGAAGCAGTATGAAAGTTTGGGTTTGAAGATAATGAACATTCATCGCGGAATTAAATTTGAAGAAAGAACTAAGACTCCTTCATCCGTTGAGAACCTCCCTTCCCATATCGGCTTAATGATTTCCCTATATTTTTCGCTTCTAGACAACTTGGGTTTGTTCGGATTCTCATTCTGACGGATTGCGTTTGTCATAGTCAAAATCTCACTCAAGTCTTTGAGATCGTTTATGTCGTATATCGTCTTGTCTGGTTTTGCCCTTATCAATAACTTCCAAAGTCCAGGAGTTCCCTTATAGGTAACATCTCCGATAGTTATATCATCACCTTCGATCGTGATTGGGCTGTCTCCGATGTGAAATCGACCATCTTTGGAGTATATTCCGTTGTTTGTAGCGTTTTCTTTAAAATATTTTATTGCTATATCACCTAATTCCAAAATTCTAATATCTGAAATGGGATCGTCCTCAAACACTTCTATTGAGGGATATTGTGGGAATTGAATCGCTTTCAACGATGTCGATATCGATGCTGGTAATGCTCGAAGCGCGGCAGTTGTCGCCATACAGTTCTCTTTTATAGTGCCTAATTCTTTGGTTATTCCAGACTGCGAGTCGATTATCGGTTTGTACGCCTTTATTAAGTCCAACGCTGAAGTCCAATGTCCCCTATTTTCTCGGATAACGAGTCTTGTCTAATATTTTGTTTCGTCCTGAGAAAGTTCTCAACGATAAAATCACGTTTGGCTGGGTCTTTGATTTTTATAAACGATATTTTTAACTTGGAAACATAATATTTGAACGTAACACGTAAAACATAAAACATAAATCATAAAACATAAAACGTAAATTTTTGAATGCCTCTTCCCTAATAAACGATTGTTTCGTCGCTTCATCTATGTTGGCATTGCTTTTACTTCTAACCTCTTCCTTCATTTCATTAAATTTCTCGAATTCACTTAGAATAACAGAATATTCCAAGTCTGAGATATCATTATCATCTAAAGCTTTCGAAACAAGGTCGCTGATCGAATTGAGTTTCCCTTCGGCTATAGTCCTGATCTTTGCATGTTTTTCTTGCAGCAGCGATAATATTCGGCGGATTTGGTTTCCTATCAAACACAATGCTCCAGCTCCAGCGGATAAAGCTACCACGACAGTTGCAGCCGGTGCGGCTACGACGGTACCTAGAAAAGTTACGCCTAATACACCGAGTCCAGAAGATGTAAGGGCAAGCAAACCCCCCAACGCATCGATTACCTTAACACTCTTTTGATATTTTTTACAGATTATTTCTCTCTTTTCGCGTTCTCGTAAGATTTCCTGTTGAACTTCAGATATTTTCTGAAGGCGATGGGTGTTTGCTTTGTTCAATTCCATTTTATGACATCGAAGAACATTTTAAAAATGGAATTCAAGTTTATTCGTTGACGCGGTATTCGACGTAACAAAATGAGTCTCCTTCGTTTATGGTGACAGCTCCAAGATCTCTAAAATTCTTAATATCGAGTAAAATTTCTTCCATGACTCCTGTAACGGTATGGTTTAGCAGGCGGCAACCCGCTTCTATCAATTCCGGATGGAGCGAAACTTTACAAGATCCTTTCGTCATTCGGACACCTAAGCCTAACGGTAAAACAACCGTCTCATGAGAATGAATAGTTATCGCTTCTTGAGCAAAAAACTCCCATATCAAACCACCCATTTGTCTTTGCGGTCTATACTTAACATCCCACATACCTTCACACGCCATCCACGTGACGGATCTCGGTTGTGTTCTCTTAGAGTTTTCAGTTTTGGGTTTCGTCCACCCCATTTTGTGAATCGGATAATGATACATTTTATATTGGAATGGCTTTTTATTTAAGCTGAGATAAGAAACAAATTATAGTAACAGTCCGAGAAGTGGAATGTTTTGAAACGGCGAATCTGGTCCAAGGATAAGCCCTTCACCATATACGAATCCAGAGCCTGTTTTCTGATACAGACCTTCTTCCATACCGTCAAGTCCAGAACCCTGCCATGGCTTCAGGTAAAGACCATGCCCTTGTTGCAGTATCTTGTAGTTTTTATCTCGACTATTGAGATATATTGCACCACCCGATCCGGTGACTTTGTCTATGACTTTTGATCCAGCCGCTGCACCTATTCCTGTTAATGCGCCCGTTGCTAAGCTCGGTAACACGCTCGAAAGTATAAATTTACCCGCAGTTGCTAGAAACGGTAAAATAGCGCCGATAAAGCCACCTTTGACTTTGGCATTATGTATCAATTGCGTTTTACTCATTTTGATAGTCGCGCCTTTTCCACCCTGATACGCCTTAGCTAACTTGTTAACCTGCGCCAGTGTAAGAGCTAAAACGTGGGTTCCATTTAAATCGTTGTGCTTTGATTCAATACTAACGCCGGTTCCCGCTTGTAGAGATCTTTTGATTTTGTCTTTTTGTCCTTCCGAAATATTAACTTTGACATTTGTGTATCGACTCATTTTATATAAAACTATAAAAACTGTTAAACCTCTCTTATATGAAACCTCAGCGCTAATTCCTCACCTCGTAGATTAATTAGTTGGCCATTTTGATCTGTGAGAGACCTTTCCATTGTCGAAACCGCAGATAGGGTGATTGTAAGATATATCAAATTCCAAGGCGCTTCGATAATCTTATAGCCGGGCCCTACATTCGGGAAAAAGGAATAAATTATATTATCAGTTGCTATAGGAAGCCCAGATGATATCGCTCGTTACTCTCAGATTACTGACACTCATTATGTCCACTATATTCTCCGATTCTTGGTACCCTGCTGAATAACGCCGTCTATCGAAACTGAGGACTTTTCCGATAGAGTTCAACGCCCAGAAATCGACCATGTAATTATCCGCTAGATGTACAACAGTCTTTAACGCATTGCTGTTTGCTTCTATCTTAATATTGTATTCTTCGTTAACCATATCATAATGCTCGTTTTCTTTCATGATTCTCTGGACGTATTCGTTAATATCTGTAACTTCCTAGCAGCCTTCGGGAATGGTTATAGTAACCCACATACCTCCACCATTCGGTGAATACGAAAAGTTGTTGTTAGTCTCATCGATGTTTGGGAATGAAAAATATGTTTCCAGATTGACAAGAGCCATCTCGTACTTTTTATCTTTATCGAACTGAATCAACGGATTGAATCTAGTCCTTATTCGGGATCTCTTATCACTCAATAATATGTAAAACGATGACTTTGGCTCTGTGTAACGAGCGATTCTTTCGGTGTAGGTAGTCTGCAATCTTTTATAGAAGCGATTCCATTTTTATAATATAAAAGATTTTTTATAATGGAATGTAGAATTCATCGAAACCGCATCTATACTTGCCGTTATTCTTATTACTAGTCTGATCTATCACTACAAATCCATGAGGTTGCTCCCAGACTGTTTCACATAGTTTCTTAAACTCATCCTTAGATATGTCTGTACTTACGTGATCGTGGTAAATGTGATTAATATTTTTCTGGTCTTGAGGAAACAAGCAGATAAAGTTTGCATTCACTCTGATCGTCTGTCTAGGTAGTTCGAAATAATTTTGAGCGAGGTAGAAGCAATCAACGTTACTATGCCTTCCTCGGATGTAGTAGGTCTCACATTTGTTTTGCTTTTCCAACTGTAAATCATCGAAAATCATCAAGTTTTTCTTGTCACGGTTCAAGTCTCTCGGATCTGGCACGTCTTCAGACGATTCGAAGAACTTAGAGCAGATATAAGATTTTTTATACAAGTGTTTAGCCATTGCCTCAACTACTGAGGCCAGCGGAACATTTAGTCTCATGGTCTCGTCTTGGCAATTGAATAGCCCGATGACGGATTCTTTCGGTATTTTTTCTTCAAATGCTTGCTTGAGTATTTTATACTCTGGTTGAAAGAGAGATCTTCCGAATACTTGCAGATTATCGTAGTCTAGCCATCCAGGTCTTAGAAGTAGGTTCAACAATAAAGTCGTCTTACCGCATCCGGACTTTCCTACGATTAACCCTCTTATACTTCTAAGTAAAAGAGGATTATTGAATCTCTTAGATAATACGTCGTTCCACGATAAATCTTTGACTTCCATTTTAAATATATCTAATTGTATTTAAAAGGATGTATTGCGTAAAGTGTAAAACTCGTACTGAAACTAAAAATATCATCCAGACTGTTACAACGAAGAACGGAAGGTCAATGCTTAAAGGCACATGTGATATATGTGGAAAGACAAAGACACAATTCGTGAAGTCTTCTGAAGGTGATGATTTAGTTGGATCTTTAAATTCGGTTACCGGTGGTATTAACTTGCCGTAGGCTAACTATCCAGGTGAGATGCACTTGCCGGGACATTCGTTTACTGGTTCTGGTACTGGACTTGATTTGAGGCTGAATTCCGATGGAACTCTTAAGGATTGGTCGAAGTCCGTCAATAGAGTCGACAACGCTGCATATCATCACGATTTAGCTTATTACGGTCAGCACTCCGATACAGCTTCTAGGAATGTCGCCGATAGAACGATGGTTAATGAGTTGAATAATATTCCTAATCCTAGCTTACGAGAGCGTATAGAAAGAAGTCTTGTCAAACGTATATTATCTATCAAAGCTAGTCTCGGGTTAGGTTTAAAAAAGCCTAAAATTACAATGGACTTATGAACTAGCTGAGGAGTTGCATAAACCCGTAGTAACACGTTTTAGGAAGAGGAAGGTGTACGTTGGTGGAATAGATGAAATATGGGCTGCTGATTTAGTCGATATGCAGAGTTTCGCTAAGGATAACGATGGCGTGAAATACTTACTAACCGTGATAGATGTGTTTTCCAAGTACGGTTGGATTGTGCCATTAAATGATAAGAGTGGAAAATCTACGGCTAGTGGCTTCGTGAAAATATTCGAGAGCGGTAGAAGGCCTGGCAAGGTTTGGGTGGATAAAGGTAAAGAATTTTATCATAAAGACGTTAAGAAATTAGTCGAGTTGTATTCTACGGAGAACGAAGAAAAGTCGTGCGTTGTTGAGCGTTGGAATAGAACAATGCGTGAAAAAATGTTTAAGTATTTTACAGCTAATTCAACTAGACGATATATCGATGCGTTGGATGAAATGATTAGTAATTATGATGAAACTAGGCATTCTTCGATTAAAATGACACCCTCTAAAGCTAGTTTGAAAATGAATGAAAAGGTAGTTTGGATGAACTTATATGGCGATGAGATCTCGGAACCTATTATACCCAGGTTTTCGATCGGTGATAAAGTTAGAATAACGAATAAGAAGAACATCTTTGAAAAAGGTTTTACACCGAGATGGACGAAAGAGATCTTCACAATCTCAAAAATTCAATTCACGGATTCACCAACTTATAAGATCACTGATTATAATGGTGAGGAAATACAGGGCTCATTTTACGAACAGGAGCTACAGAAGACTACTCAAGAAATATTTAGAATAGAAAAAGTTATCAGGAAACAGGGAAACAAGTCGCTGGTGAAATGGTTGGGTCATCCTGAGTCATTTAATTCCTGGGTTGATAATGAAGACTTGGTGGTCACGTGATGACTCATCATCGAAACTATTGGAAATTTCCGTGACTTTTGACCTATTGGCGGACGTTTTGACCAGGGGCTTTGTGCATGAATTGTGGCTCATCATCGAAACTATTGGAAATTTCCTGGCGTTTTTCTTAGTCTGTTGATTGATGTTTGACCTAGGGGTTTAGGTTTGTGTAGGAATTGGTTATTTTTAACCTGGTTATAGGTTAAAAATACGTTTTGTAACCTATTTGGTGGGTGATTTTGAGCTATGTTATGGTCAATTGTCCCAGATAGCGCGTTTTATACCTACTCATATGCACCCAATGATTCAACGCCGTATCGTTCAGAGGCACGTTCAAACAACCCATCACCGGGACGACAATTGAAGAGCTATAAAACCCGATTTAAAATACACAGAACAACCGGTTGATCTACATACTTCAGTCGATGATTTTACCAGTTATGCACTGATATAATTAATTTTGTACGGGTACCCTTTGACTGGTTGGTTCTCTTACGCGACTTTTAGCGCTGTAGTGTTCAAGTTTTTATGCTCTTGTCAGAACGCTGGTGCTTGCGCAGGGAAGATGAAAGAAGGTTGCTGGTGGCAGAAATGGGATGGTTGAGAAGAATCCGGGGCAGGAGCAGACGGGACAGAATCAGAAAAGAAATAACACGACAAGAACTGTGGCAGGGGGTTACGATAATAGACAGCATCAGGACTAAGCGGCTCATCGGGTACGGACACGTGATGAGAATGGACGACAAAAGAATAACTTCAGCTGCATTACACTGCTACACTGAGGGAGACAGAAACAGAGGGAGGCAGCCAAAGAGATGGACAGAACATAAAAGAGGACCTCGAAAAAATGAACATAACGATGGGAGACGCAGCGGAAAAAATCAGCGACAGACGTGCCTGGAGAAAGCAGATTAAGGCCTCATTGTCAGCCCAAGCTTGACGGAAGAGAGAAAAGAAAGAAAGAAAGAAACGCACAGTAGCTTACAAAAGGTATAATAAATAATAGCATCAATTTTAAACAAGGTCATATAGCATTCACATAATGTAAGTACCATTGGCAAATATATCAACTCTAGCCATCAACATCATCTGCAAACGAAACAAATGAGTCGGCAATGGGACTCTAACAAATCAGTATTTTAGTAATATTTTATTATTATTGTTATTAATATTATTATCATTATTATTATTAAGGCCCAATAATACTAATTGAAAAGCAAACATTCCATCCTTGTAAGTACCACAAGGTCTGATCCGAAGCGCACGTGTATAATAATTGCTTACTTCCAGCTTCTGGTATCTTTCTATCCTGGTACAAATCGCTTTGGAAGAACATGCTGCTGATGAGTGTCGATTTGCCCAGACCAGACTCACCTAGTCATAAAGAACAGCTTATAATTTTGCGACTCATGTTTTTTACGAAATTCATCTATTTTATAGTTATACCAATATTTCCATTGAAGTAATGTAGGCCATATATATGACGTAACGTAGCAGCCTAATCGAGCTTACTTACTATTGAGTTTGTTTCTAACTGAACGTTTGTAAATAAGCCATTTAAAAAAATTTTTCTGGCACCATAGAAACACTAAGATTGAGATCACGCGGTGCGGCTGATGCAAAAGCGCATTACGAACAGTAACTTCGATGTAAACAAATTACGGTATTCTTTCAGCAACAGGTCTGCTCTGGAAAGTGAAATGACGCAGAATAAACTTGGAAGAAAATGACCTTGATTTTTCTTTACAGTTGAGCAGAAAATTGGTGTTCTTGACAACTGCAGTGAAGCATAACAGGATTTTGATTAAAACTGCAGGAGTGCACAGTCAAGCACAAACTTGTGAGCAATGGTATATTGAAACTGAGATCACGATGAATGTGGCAGACAGTGACCTGCATTGGCAGATCCCTGCAGTGAACTATAAAATGGACAACATCGCAGCCAATCCCATAAATGCTCTCTGGAGCAAAATGGCGGTTATCATCTTGACTGAACTCACCAACAACCATCAGAGTGAAGTCGAAGCCCCTTTTAATCGCCTTCCGGTGAACTTGGTCGGGCAGCTTCGCAAAGCCAATGCATCCATCGTCAGCCTGTGAATAAATACAGAAAGAACCTGAAAGTTCTGTTCTGGTCTCAGTATGACAGTGTATCTAAATTGGTTCAGCGGCCGTCATGGCGCCTCTATGCCTAAGGATGTCGGGTTCTCGTATATTGCACGATCCAAAAACGAGGACCTCAAATGGCGTGACATTCATTCAACCGAGCCGAGATGGTAATGGACCTCAACACAAATTCAGTGACCAGGTCATACGATCGTCACATATTTGAACACGTACATGCATACATATTGAGACTAATATCTGATCCATACTACGAACTCACCAAAGCCTCGCTTCTCGCTCTCTCCCCCACAGGTCCTTCATTCAGAAATGAAAACACAGCTTCTTCACAATTCGTACCATGATTCCCCTCTTCCTCCTCCCTCCATCGCTGTTTCAACTTTAAACGCCATCCTCTTGGCCGCATGCCTGCCTGACTCAATGGGTCTTGACCTCTGCTTTTTGATTTTTTATTGATCAAGTCGCCGTGAATAAGCTGGTTCGACTTCGCTTCTTTGGGCGCTGTAGAAATGTCGAGTTTACATGACCCGAGCCATCGGAATGGACCAGACCCGATCCGACTTCTGAACCCAAGTATCTGTGCCGATCCGACCCGACCCATGACGTGCATGATCCGACCAAATCCGACCCGACCCGCCTTTGGTGCTAATTTTACAAATATTATTTTTCAGCAAATTCTAATGTCGTAAAATCGCAACACAGTCAGACCGCTATATATGATAATAATATTGATTTGCGAGAACGTATTACTCCATTTATTTTCGCTTGAACTTACTTTCTCCATAGATATATGCAAAAGAATTTCGGACAGTATTAGTTACGTAAGAGTCCGGCCCTCATGTCCCAGCGTTGCATCCTCAGCTAATTCACACTCTTGTAATCAATCTGTTGACCTTTCGTATTTTTTATGAGAAATAATTCCATGCGACAGCTTCAGCTGATTTCGGTGTTAAAAGGAACAAATCCGGTGTTGTCCTAAGTTTTCACGCTAATTAACTCGCCATATTTAATTTATTTGATTGCAACTGATTAAGACCATGGTCCGAAGTGCACCGTGGTTTGCAAAGGCAATGCTGGCTATGTAAGATATTTTAATCTCTGGCTTGTATTCATGTATGTTCCGAAAGGATAGCATCAAGTTGCGCGATTGACTTCTGAATCGAGCACTTAAAAGAACGCCCGATTAATTATTTGTCTTAAAAGTCAATCGCGTGTGTCAAGTTCACGCGGCGTTGCGATAGTCTTGAGGTGTCTTCTGCTATTCTTTAATCACTCAAGTGCCTAAGTATCTCTTGCAAATGAACGCATGCACAGAAGAATTATGTATACCGTAATAAATCAGTATTAAAAGCACAGAATTGAAAGTTAAACTCTGCAAAATTGATGGGTCGAAATGGGTCCGGGTTTGGGACCCGACCCAATCCGACCCACCAGAATCTCGACCCGATCAACCTAATCTACAGATACTCGTGACCCGACCCGACCTGACTCGCGGGTCCACACGATTCTAGGACAACTCTGATTTACATCTATGCATTATGCATGATGCAGGTACTTACGTACGTACTTACATACACGCATGTATACACACGCCAATCAAAATAAGCTAAAGAGAAAGAGACATAAATTATAAAATTATAGACACATAGACAGAGTTTAAGAAATAGAACGACAGAGATGTGGGATAAAACTTAAAGGGACGGATGGACGAAGGGAGGAGGAGATGCAAAGACAGACAGAAGCAGGAAGGATTACAGTGAGCAACTTAAAAATAAAATTGAATTCAGGCCGTAAGAATGCGAGAGAATACATCGAATGCACCTTAAGACCCTCAACTGAATAAACTTCAACACAGAGCCTCCTACTTCTTCTCCTCTTCCTCTTCCTCCTCTTCCTCCCTCCAATCCCTCCTCCTCATTCCTTCTTTACTTATGCCTTGTGAACTAGGGATCTGCGGACAAACTAAAGTCAAACTCAAAGACCTCCTACAGTCTCTTGTCCTCCTCCTCCTCCTTTTCCTACTTTTCCTCCTTTTCCTCCTCTTCCTTCTTTTCCTCGTCTTCTTCCTTCTCCTCCTACTCCTCTCTGTCCCAGGCCACTCGTTCTTAGGAAATGTCTAATAACATCCAGAACGCTTTGACATTTCAGTCGAAGGCGCAACAAAATGTTATTGAGAGTTCAATGAGGACTGGAGAAAGCTTTCAGATACCCACAAATGCTTATACACAAAGACAAGAAAACATAGCCGAACAGTCAAGTTATTAAGCAAAGGTGGAATTTGGTCCACAGCCACTCAATAAGAAAGGCGTTTTATATAGTAACTTCGTCACTTTGAAGTGACCGACTGAAGTCCACACAGACTGACTGTGCTTTGCTAGATGTATATGAAAGTATGGTTGGTTTGTATACGCGTTCAAGACACAACAACAGACATCTGTGACTCAATGAATGTCTATGAAGCTTACATCTGTTTGAGACGATCATTGTGCATGCATACAAAGTCCTGCATGTACGTATGTCTGACTGCATGCATATACGTATTAGCATGCTGATATTTACTATGCGTATGTGAAATTCATGCATATACGCCCGCCATTGTGCATGTCTGTATATAATATATGTATGTACTGTGCAAGTATGTGTGTATGTTTGATTGCATGCATGTTTGATACCTTTATACATGTATACGCATTTTTATCTATGCAAGTATGCGTGTATGTCTGTAAATACTCGTTAATTAAATGTATATATAGGTATATGTACATGTATTGTCTGTATGCGTGAATACATGTATATAAGGATGTATTATCTGGACAACCAGATACACACATACATCTGGACCTTTCGAAGTGCAGGTCAGAATGTTGCCGACATGTCTGAGCCTTTATAGCCAATAAGTATATATATATACACATATATAGACATAGCGGAAATCTACTAATTGTTTCTCTGAATCTTATTTCCATTCTCCTCGTATTGTTTTACAGAGCCCCCATGCAGCCAAATCCCAGACTAATCGATCGTTAAGAGTTAAGACGATTGTATCAGCAAACTAGACAGGAAAACGACAATATCTTTAGAATCTAAAGTATCCCAAATTGAAAGCTGGCCTTACTGGAAACACACATTGGTTATATGCTTCTAAAGACTCTTATGTTATGAAATTAGTTCTTAGACTCTTACGTATGCCCGCTCTTACGAAAGCGACACGAGCAGACCCACGTTTCGAAAACAGATGTAGACTGTAAGTATAACAGATAAAGATATATAGCGCCATGATATCTCACAGGCAAGTGGCGTTCCAGGCCCAAGTAGGTGTCTTCACTCACAACCAGGAAAGCTTTCAGTCGTTTACGGAAGTGAGAGGGAATGACAAAGTAAGAGATGGTGATGGACCCATGGTTTCTGCTTAGGTTGAACAGCGTGAACAGAAGCAAGTGAAAATGTAAAGGACTCAACAATGGAAATGACAGCCGCCATATGGCACATGAAAAGAAGTCATTTACTTTCTTCCATTAGGGTCTTGAGCCAGCAGTGGACGACGGTCTTGGACATAGGTCAGTCAAGGGCGACGATAGAAATTCCAGACCCCCCATATATAGGCAGAGCAACAACGTCCTCTAAAGTCTAAGCAATCTTTCAAAATGCAACTTACTGAATTTATCTGGAGAGAAATCGTTCATAATACCCAAGTAAATTACCTGCGGAGTATGTCACAAATATCCTGGTCTCTGGTAATGTAACCTCTCTCCTCCTCCCCCTCTTGTCGGCGGACCTGGGACCAGCGCATGCATTGCAAAACTGGAAGTTTACCATACAGCTACAGCTTATCACATACGTGGAGCATGGTTTGCATACCCTACCTTGTCTAATCTTCCTTGCATCAACATATAAGACAATATACATATTCGAGATCAGGCTTTATGTAAGGCCAGATATAAATTATGCAAAAATGGTAAATGAGTGTCTTGTACAGATCAGACATGTACAACAGCATGGAAACCACATTCAGCCTGAGCAACCCCTTTAAACCTAGGAGTCTAGGACTGCCCTTTGAACATAGGACTAAATGTACAGATAGAACAAATTCACCCGTGACCAGGGTGAGGGTACACAGGATTGCAGGCCATGACCTCAAGTCAGAGGTAGGCTTCATCGGACAATGAATTACGCTACGAAATCATTGCGAGGGACGGTAGGGGATCAACGGGGTGGTGTTAACAATTTTGACAAGCAACAGACGATAAAAGGGCAAGGGTACTATGTCGAATGGATGACTGCAAAGGTCCGGAACAAGTGAAGACAGCTACACGCCCATCATCGGCGTCTAAATAAATCTCCAGATATTCTTTGTAAATAATAATAAAAATAATAACTCTGCTTTTATATAAATATGTGTGTATGAGTGCGTGGTTGTTTGTGTATTTGTTTTTAGGTGTGTAAAGGAGTCTTCGGGTTTTTCCGTACCCGCGGGTTACTCGCGGGTACGGATAGGGTGCAGGTACGTATTTTACGGGTTGGGTACTGGTCGACAAATTACGGGTACGGGCATATATAGGTAAATCTTGCATCATCAAAGACTTAATTGCTGTAATAGATAAACGGGCACATTCAAAATCCAAGTACTATATACCCTGCATGTAATGCTTCCCTTCCTCGTTGTATGTATGTTAATCGCTGTTTTTCTCATTCCTTTTCCTTCTCGTTTACCTGCTACTCCTCCAGCTGATCCACCTCTACCTTTTTCTCCTGCTTCACCTCTTCCTCCTCCTGCTCCTAATTTCTGCTCCTGCTACTTTTCTTGCTCCTCCTTCAGCTCTGTCTCTCCCTCTTACCCTTACTTTTCTTCCTCTTCCATATCGTCCTCATCTTTATCCTCTTCTTCATCCTCCTCTTCATGCTCCAGCTTTTCCTTTTGCTTATGCCCGTCAGCTGCCTCTCCGCTTCCCTCCTCTTCCTCCTCCTTCTCTTCTTCCTCTCCTCCTCAAGTTTCGTAGTCCTCTTTTACATCTTCTTTCGTTTCTTCTACCTCTTCTTCCTCCTCCTCCTCCTCCTCCTACGCCCCTTTCCCCTTCTCCTGCCTCTGATCTCCTCTGTTTGCTCCTGCTTCTCCTTCTGCTCCTGCCCCCTCTGCTAACTATTCTCTCCCCTCTCCTCTCCCTCCCCTCCTCCGGCTTCCCTCCTCCTTCTCCTCTTTGTCTTCTTCCCTACCTTTCGCCTCCTCCACTTCTGCCCCTTTCTTCTCCTCCTTCCGGCGTCATCGTTGCTACCATGGCTGCTGCCATTACTGCCATTGCTGCTGCTGCTACTACAACAACATAATGCTTAGTAAGTTGTGATCCTATTAGCCTGGCAGGCAGCAAGACTATGAGAAGGCATGCTAATGACGCCATGGTTACGGTTATACCCGCGGGTACGGTCGGGTTGGGTTGGAATTTGTAGCACGGGTCGGGTACGGGTATGGGTAACCGTCCTGTGTCACGGGTACCTGTCAGGTAGCCAAAAATCTATGCCCTTAGACCTCTGGTGTATATACGTGTGTTTATAGGTGTGGGTGAGCGGAGTTATATGATGTGCAGTTTTGTCTGTCTGTCTCTATAATCATTATTATAATCAAAATAATTTTGAGGTAGGCCTACTCAAAGATGCTAAGTTTTTTCTTACATACATGCATGCACGCAAGCATACGTGCATACATATATACGTACATAGTGCGTCATCATCGTCATCATCATCGTTATGCATGCACTATTCGAATGGATGAATAAATGTACGAATGAATATTATAATTATGTAAATTGCTAGCATGTGCCCGGAATCGCTCGGGATTTTCCCAGGCGTCACGTTTCAAGGTAGCAAATGAGGTTGCGTACTTACCTTTGTATCGTCCCTCTTATTAATGTCACGCGTCGCTTTATTTGATGACAGGTCCAAACTATTTTTTGTATGTAAAAGGTTCATTATCTGAATCGAAGCGACAATTAAAGGCGAGAATAGTCGCGTAGCCCCATGTAATTAAATTTAATGACATATACGCTGCTTCGTGTTTGAATTGAATGTCGTCTTAAAAATTTGTGACACCCCACTCGATTGTGATTCTGTGTAGCTCTACACAATATTTCTTTTCCGCTTAGCTGATTTCGCGCTTAGCTGATTTCCTATGGTTACGAACAGTAAAAGGTTTGAAAAATCACCTCATTCAAATTTAATATAAAGTAAATGCTGATCTAGCAAAAGTTTCCATGACATGGAAATTAGCAGTTTAACTTTGTTTAAAGTTTGTAGCGCTACGCGAGCTTATAAGGGAACGGATAACCAAACAAACAAAAGAACAACGTTCGTAATAATGGCATAGATAACTATAATTATAATTAAAACCTTGATAGCGAGGGATTTCTTTCCATCGTCTGTAGATCCATTGGTTGAATTCTCCAGTGTCATCACTCTTTTCCTCTTTTCCTCCTCTCCCTTTCCAGTCACTCCGAAATTCCACTTAGTCTCTCCATGCTGACGAGCATTCGTCGTCGTTGTCACGGTTGGAAGAAGGAATGGAAGGGGTTCGATCTCACCCTCCACACCTGAACTTCCGGTGCTGGCGTCCACTTTGAAAGCACTTCTGGTATGATGTCGACTGTAGGATTCGTTCGCTTCCCCTCCATGGATAGTACCACGGAGCGGGCGATAGGCGCCATCGGGTGGTAGAGCGAGCGACGTGTACCCTACACTTGATGTGAGTGCAGCCCTCTTGCTTTCGAGCAGGGCAGACGGGAGGGCGACCTTAGTGGGCGGTGGGTCCGGTGACCCTGCAGGGGAAGTGACTACGTCGCTCCCGCTGCTCCCACTGCGTGAAGGTCCGAGTCCATCATCGATCGATGGACTGACTGGGTGTTGAGTCCAACTGCGATTCGTCTCGTCATGGTCGGCGGATTCTCGAAGGGCCTGGAGCTCGGCGAGGCGTCGGGTGGTGTAATCGGACAGACCAATTCGACCAGACCTCATCGTCACCGAGAACCTCTTGGTGGTTGACCTCCTCTTCAAGGACCGTAATCACCAGTCAGACTCTCCGTAATTGTGGCTGGGAATGGATTACTCACACTCGTCTAAGCAGATAGTAATGAAAATGTAGAGTCGATCAAGAAATGACAATGGAAGGTCGTTATCGTCAAATTTGCAAATAGAAATTGTAAAATCAGTCACGCTTTATCATCACTATAATATATTATCTTCATTCTCTCATCTTGGTTGACATCATCACTCATCATCGTCATCGTCGTGATCGTCGTCGTCATCATCATCATCATCGTCGTCGTCATCATAATCATCATCGTCGTCGTCGTCGTCGTCGTTGTCATCATCATCATCATCATCATCATCATCATCATCATCATCATCATCATCATCATAATCAATAGCACCATATCGTCTACTGATTCATAGCTGAGAATCTGAAATGCGACTAATTGGTGTTTAGCATATACTTTTTAATGGCGCTGCACAAGCACAAAGCATTGCAGAGTATCCAAGGTAGCGGGATAGAGCAACTGATGACAGGAACAGTTGTAATTGTAATGGAACATGGTTATTTAAAGATATGGGTTTCCGCGGCCATCTTATTATTATTGTTATTGTTGTTGTTGTTGTTGTTGTTGCTGTTGCTGTTACTGTTACTGTTATTGTTATTATTATTATTATTATTATTATTATTATTATTATTATTATTATTATTATTATTATTATTATTATTATTACAGAATGTAGAAAGTCAGATTGTAATATCCAATTAAAGACAAGTCCCAACAAATAATAACTTTGAGAAAATGATTGCAAAAATAAGACTCAGGTAAACCTCAGGGCATCCAAAAGCTAACAACATGACTTAGTTAATGATAATTCTGCAGTGTTAATAATTATCCTGCATGAAGTGGAAACAGATTAATATGTGTTATCATAAAATCCTACGATACATGATATTAATTAGAAACAGCGTCGTTTTAAATATTCTGAGTCTGTCCTAAAACCATTTGCCTGTTTTTTTGACACCGTAGAGTGTTGATGGAAGGTGTCTGTTGACGTCGATCGGATGATGATGATAGGACGTTTTTATTCGGATCATTACAAGAAGTCAAGAGCGTCGAGTCTTCTCATGGCAGACTCAGACAATCGGGCACATAGAGGGAAACAGAGTTAGAGGGAGAGATGAAGGGATAGACAGAGAGGGAGACGGAACAGAAAAAACAAGGAAGTTAGAGAACAAGAGAAGGAGAGAGACAGATGGAAACAGAAATGGATCAAACGGGGAAGGCTGTAAGCTAAAACCGACAGCAATTCGTAGCAGGGCATTCTTCTCAACTGCCTCTGACTCCACATGGCCGAGACCAAGATTAAATTTACCCCATAAGTACAATTGTGCGCCCTGGTACGTGAGAACCCCATACCAGCAATGTTTGTGTTCGCTTCTCACGAGATTCTTAATCTACCGGGCGGCGGATGTTTCTCCCTGATCGACGCATATCGGATTCCACCAATCTCCACCCTTAGGAATTTCAAAGCAGACGATTTAAGGGAGCAACGAAATCAACGCCAGATGGGGAAGGGGCAATGCAGCAGAGGGCGAATGGGCGGGGCTTCTGTCGGCGATGAGAGTTGACAGACCCTAAGCACCGGGTTGCTGCTGCTGCTACTGCCTCTGCGGTGGAAGAACCTACTTGGGTTTCAGAATAAGGGTGGCTGTTTAGTGTATGGCTGGAGGGGGGGGCGTCAACGCCAGGTGGTGCAATGAACATTCTTATCAGTTATGAAATTGACAATTATAGGCAGACAAGTCTGCCTGTCTGCCTGCCTGTTGGTTTACCTGTCTGCCTCCCTATCTGCCTACCAGCTTGCCTCCTGCCTGCCTGTCCTTCACCGAACGCTTTCTATCTCTGTGTATGTGGACCTATTGTCTCTTTATGTGTGAACCTATTATTGTCTCTCTGTGTGTTATTTGTGTCTGCAGTGGACATGTGAGTCTTGTTGTATGCCTGCCTATTTTCTCTGCGTCCGTCTGCATGTTTATTTGTCATTCTGCTTATGGTGGTCTCTCCTTCGGTCTGTCTGTGTGTCTTTCTGAATCCCGTTGAGGTGATCTGTGCGAGTTTCTGGAGGGTTCAACCGTTGTCAAAGATCTCGACGATAACATCACAGATGAATGTTATTCGGTCGAACTTGTCAAACGCACATCTGGACCTGTCCAGATGTTTACTTCGGGGGTTAACTACCTTCCGTAGCTGACCTTTGACCTGTCTTGTGGTTGTGAACAGAACAAGCTTCCGGTCATGGGCGTAGATTTGCTGCAGGCGATGCTGATAACGATGCTGCTGCTGCTGCTGATGATGATGATAGAAACCATGACACTGATGTTGAGGATAATTATATAAACTACGGTAATACATGCAGATGATGTATGCAGGCATAAATCATCTATATCTATATATGTGTGGCTAAGTATGCATATATTTGTATGTGATAAGTTATATTATTTGTTCCGTTATTTTGTATTGCGATATATTTATATTCTGCCTACTAAGAACTTATCAAAGGCATCGAGGCAAAACTATTTAACAAATCTGAAGAAATTACAATTTTATTTTGAAAATGATGCTTTATGATGGTGGTGGAGGCGGTGGTGGGGGCGATGATGATGATGATGGCGACGATGATGATGATGATGACGGTGGTGGTGGTGATGGTGATGATGATGATGATGATGATGATTAGGATTATGACGACAACGACGACGACGATGATGATGGTTGTGATGGTGATGATGGCGACGACGAAGATGATGATGATGGTGAATATGACGGTGATGATGGCAATTTCGATGCTAAATGTGATGGTTGTGGTGGCGCTGGTGGTGCTGATGATGATGGTCATGACGATGACTTACTCACTCATTGACTTCCGGTTCTTGACTTCAGTGACAAACTTTCCACTTAATAGTTCTAACAGACTCGATTCTGCCTTTATGCTAACTGACTCGCTTAATATCTCAGTTCTAAGTCTTACTCGATTCCAATTAACCGACAAATGTCTCTTCCTACAAATTGAGCAAGTACATACCGATTGAGAAGCCAGGCCAGCAACCGTATAAACGACGGCCTTTCTAATTAATGCATATATTATGCGGATGTATTCAGATAGAGAAGAAGTCGTGAGAAGGCGTGAATGCAAGCTTTGCATACAAGAGGACCGCCGTCTACGCCGCTGTATACAGGCTCAGCGAATGAAGCAAGGCAGCAAATGTGGGGCTTTTTGAACGTCCTCACCCGTATCGGCAACCCACTCCACGCCCCACCTACTCCGCAAAGAGGGCGTCTTAAATAGAGCCGAATATAGATGCAGACGCTCACCTAGCAAATCAGCTGCTTCCCTTCAAAAGGAAGGCCCTCTATTGCAATAGTCTGCCTTTGATGCTGCCCAACACTGAGCTCAGCAACTTAAAAGGCAATGACACAATGACCGCAATATATTCACAGGACATTAACGTCTGCGAAGACATACATTGTATATGTATAATGTACCAATTTATGTAAACATATGTACGTATGAATATACAGTGTATATTTGTGTTAACATGAACAAGAGCCATCATTGCGTACCCTGTAGATCAAAACTGACAAGCAGACAGGACCTGAGACATTCGAATTTCATTTTTTATCAAGATCCAGCAATGATATTATTATCGTAAATGCAAATATTAGCCTACATTCAATGTATTGTATTCAGTGGCCATTCGGTAGCACACGCACAGCAGTAGCAGTGCTACTATGAAATTATTGGGGTAGTAGTAGTAGCTGTCGTTGTGGAACTTGTAGCAATAGCTAGTGGTACAGTAAAGTAATTCCACATCATTTATTTCCCCATTAATGTTTATATGCCCATAATAATTATATAATTGCAGAATAGACCTAATTGTCATAAATTCATACGAGAGCATAAATTAACTGAGATAAGGTGGTCTGAAAATTTTCAAACAAGTAACTGTAAGCGATTGTCACCATACATACTTACTTTTCCCTTCGGGTTAAGAAGAAACCGTGGTTCTTGGCATAGGCCAACCGACCGCCACTGCCGACATGAACAAAATGTCATTGCCAGACACAAACTACGATTGGTATACATAATCACTATCGCGGAAACATACAATACAATTTACATGTGTAATATCAAGTCATATACAGGAATATCCCGTGAGATATTATACAGAACAACACACAGTAGGCCTATATAATTGTAACAAACCAACGTATATACACAATCATCGCTTTGAAATGTACAGCTATCATAGCCATTCGAATATATATATATATACATGTAAATGTGTGCACGTGTGCATATATATATATATATGTTAGCCCGTGACCTACCCACCTAATATTGCCAGAAGGCATGTCACACATTGCCCGAATATTGTTCACTGTCACCGTACAACACGTGTTTTCTCCTTCTGCGTGCTGCATACACCCACGAATGCATGAGGGCCTTTTAAATGACTTCATTCTTACCGTAACAGGCCGTATTCAGCGCATAACATAGCGTTTGTTTATACAGTCTATATCTGCGTGCGTGTTTGTGTGTATATATATATATATGTGTGTGTGCTGTGTGTGCGTGTGCGTGCGTGTGTGTAGGTGCGCATTTAAAACATAATCAACGCTTGGGCGTGTGTGCGCGTGCGTGACTTGTGCGCGACCTCAATGATGAAACAATGATTTCATTCATTTAATGACACAATGGCCTAAAAGTAATCGTTCCTGCCGACCATTAAGTGTTGTTTAAACGTCGTCAACAATCGCTACAATCAGAAATAATACATGACAACCACTACAATCATAGATAATACATGACAACTGCTACAATCAGAAATAATACATGACAACTGCTACAATCAGAAATAATAAATGACAACTGCTACAATCAGAGATAATACATGACAACTGCTATAATCAGAGACAGTACATGACAACTGTTACAATTAGAAATAAAACATGACAACTGCTACAATCATAGAATATAAATGCATGACAACTGCTACAATCAGAGATAATACATGACAACTGCTACGATCAAGGTTAATACATGACAACTGCTACAATCATAGAATATAAATGCATGGCAACTGCTACAATCAGAGATAATACATGACAACTGCTACGATCAAGGCTAATACATGACAACTGCTACAATCAGAGATCATACAGGACAACTGCAACAATCAGAGATAATACATGACAACTGCTACACTCAGAGATAATACATAACAACCACTACAATCAGAAACAGTACATAAGAACTGTTTGAATCAGTGACAATGCATAACAACCGCTACAATAAGAGACAGTACATGACAACTGCCACAATCAAAGATAATACATTACAATTGCTACAATCATAGATAATACGTTCATGGAAACTGCTACAATCAGAGATAATACATGACAATTGCTACAATCAGAGAGAGTACATGACAAGTACTACAATCAGTGACAATACATGACAACTGCTACAAAAAAGGATCATACAGGACAACTGCGACAGTCACAGATGATACATGATAGCTATTGCAATCAGAAATAATGATTGTAGCAGTGTCATGTACTGTCTCTGATTGCAGCAGTTGTCAAGTATTATCTCTGATTGTAGCAGTTGCCATGCATGTATTATCTATGATTGTAGCAGTTTTCAAGTATTATTTCTGATTGTAACAGTTGTCATATACTGTCTCTGATTGTAGTGGCTGTCATGTATTATCGCTGATTGTAGAAGTTGTCATGTATTGTCACTGAGCGTAGTTGTTGTCATGTACTGTCTCTGATTGTAGCAGTTGTCATGTATTATTTTTGATTGTAATAGTTGTCATGTACTGCCTCTGATTGGAGCGGTTGTTATGTATAGTCACTGATTTTAGTAGTTGCCATGTACTGTCTCTGATTGTAGCAGTTGTCATATATTATCTCTGAGTAGCAGTTGCTCATGCATGTATTATCTATGATTGTGGCAGTTGTCCTGTATTATTTCTGATTGTAGCAGTTGTCATGTATTATCTATGATTGTAGTGGTTGTCATGTATCATTTCTGATTGTAGCGATTGTTGACGACGTTTAAACAACACTTAATTGTCGGCAGGAACGATTACTTTTAGGCCATTGTGTCATTAAATGAATGAAATCTTTGTCTCATCATTGAGGTCGCGCACAAGTCACGCACGCGCACACACGCCCAAGCGTTGATTATGCTTTAAATGCGCACCTACACACACGCACGCACACACACATATATATATATATATATATACATATACACAAACACGCACGCAGATATAGACTGTATAAACAAACGCTATGTTATGCGCTGAATACGGCCTGTATCGGTAACTGCCACAATCATAGATAATACATGACAACTGCTACAATCAGAGGCAGTATATGACAACTACTACAATCAATCACAATACATAACAACTGCTACAATCAGATACAGTACATGACAACTACTACAATCAGTCACAATACATAACAACCGCTACAATCAGATACAGTACATGACAACTGCTACAATCATAGATAATGCATGACAACTGCTAAAATCAGAGATTATACATGACAACTGCTACACTCAGAGATAATACATGACAACTGCTACAATCAGACAGTACATGACAACTACTACAATCAGTGACAATACATAACAACCGCTACAATCAGAGACAGTACATGATAACTGCTACAATCAGAAATAATGCATGACAACTGCTACAATCAGAGACAGCACATGATAACTGCTACAATCAGAAATGATGCATGACAACTGCTACAATCATAGATAATGCACGCATGGCAACTGCTACAATCAGAGATTGTACATGACAACTGCTACAATCAGTGACAATACATGACAACTGCTACAATCAAAAATCATACAGGACGACTGCTACAATCAGAGATGATACATGACAACTGCTGCAATCAAAGATAATACATGACAACTGCTACAGTCAGAGCTAATACATGACAACTGCTGCAATCAGAGACAGTACATGACACTGCTACACTCAGAGAAAATGCATGATAATTGCCACAATCAGAGATAGCACATGACAATTGATACAATCAAAGCTAATGCATGACAACAGCTACTTGCTGCAATAACGTCTGTTGTCGTCTTTGTCGAAGCGATTAGTGGTTGTTGACCATTAATTGCATACAGATCCGACTGTTCTTGGATTTACTGTTTTTCTTTCTCTTCCGTTTGCATGTTTCTCTTGTATAGGATAAAACGTTCCTATTTCTCTTTCCATTTTGAAGGCGTGTATCACTCTTTCCCACAGTCCCTCTCTTTCCTTTATTCCTCGTTTCTGTTTCTTTCTAAAGTTCTTCTTCTTCTTTTTTCACCTCCTTCTTCTTATGCGTTCATTCATCCCATCTTCTGTTACTTCCGCTTTGTTTCTCTCGCTATTGTCTCTTTCTCTTGCGCTCTCGACATCGAGAAAAGTTTTCAATCGACTCAAACAATTATTTGCTTTTGCAACAGCCATGTTTGGCTATAACAAATACTTGATTGCATTGGCAATTAACGTCTATGAACTCTGAAGCGCTGAGTCGAAGTAAGCAGCTTATGAAAGGGCCAGATAAAGGCTAGTACAAAAGGGACATAATTCAGTCAGTTCGAAATCTAAACTAAGAGCTCTTCCTACGCTATTCTATTGCATACAAATGCATTGGGAAAGTCAACAAACAGACGAGACAGAATCAAAGAAGGAGGAGCTTTGGAAAACGGAGACAAAGGAGGAGACGAGGAGGAAGAAGAAGGAGCAGAAGAATGATAAGAATGATAAGGATGAGGGACATGTTGATTATCAACACAAGTGTTCCGTCAACCTTATTCTCAAAACAATCTTGATATAAGAAACTCACAAATTAACGATGTTTACTCCTATCCTTCGAATTTTAACTAAGTCCTTTAAGCATTATGGTTCCATCAGAGCCTGCTATTGCCCAGGGGCATCAATCCCCTCTGAGAGATGGAGGCAAATCCTCAGTCCCCAGTGTCAGGAAGGCATGATATATCCCCTAAGCCTAAATAATTATCCCCCCTACCTGAAATTGGAGGCATTTGCCTTCGGACCACCTTCTCTGGACGCCCCTGCTAATGCCAGAAAACAGACACTATATTGAACATTAGATAAATTATGTCTGAAAATATCGTGCTGCCATCTTTTTCATACTTCATTGGGATTTTTAATGACCATCTCTGCCCACAGGACCACCAAGACTTGAATATATATATATACATATATATATATATAGCGGTACCTTTGTGTCCTTGCCAAGGAATGTTTCTTTTCTGACCATTTCGCTTGCATTTGTTGTGGTTGGTGTCTTCATTACAGCTTTGACGCCCAAACGTCATCTCCACAATCTACCCATTAAACTTCGTGAATTTATATGACTGTATCAAGTGTTCAATATTTTATGTGAGAGATTTAGAAGTTCACCCATGCAATTCGAACGACGGACTTATACATAATTATGTTCAGCCACCTGTTTGATTTACTGCTACATATAGAAGATCAGCGCCTTTGTCTTTCCAGCAATCCAATATGTCTACTGTGGAGATGTATGCATAGGCAATATCTTCTGCCCAAATGCTTAGTGGCTAGTTGTGATCACGTCGTCAATCGTCCCTTAAAGTTCCTCTTCACCACAACTTCTTCGAAATCCAAATAAATGTAGTTTATCCACATATCCTCTCGGCATGACCTTTAAACGTTACATGTGCAACCTCATCTAAATCATACGTAACGTTGTACCGATATCTTGTTGTCTTTGGAATCGAACCCCGTCCTTGAATTGGGGTTAAGCCTCGTCATTTTGGTTTGGCCTCAGGCAACGTGAACTGACTCTCCAGCCACAAATAGCATTCTAATCATCGCTTGAACTGAACCTCGTTTGCGTGTGTGAATGTGTGCGTGCGTGTGTGTCTAATCTCAATCCATATATCTGTTATCGCCTATAGTTATGTGTGACCCTTAGACTCCAACAGAAGCGACGACAAGCTCTGCTGCCGTAAAAATTATGGAGTTTAGATTCACCAATTTATCACACCCGTCCAGATAACGGCTTCGGTGGAAAGGAAGACACCATAATTAATTCTAGCGTATCCAATAGCAATCCATGCGATGGGATACTCGTGTAGGTCCATAGTCTAACACTGACTTATATGTAGGCCTATATACAGACAGATCCTCATTCATACTCACCCAAATTAGAACTATAGGCTAGCTAGTAAAAAGAATAAATTAAGGTGTTGATTAAGTTCATACAGCATAGTTGAATACTGTGTGAGACAGATCGCTGATATACAGGGTGGCTCAATAAAAAAAATGTAGGACCTATTCCGAACAAATGCAATATCTCCGAAACCAATTGATATTTCTCTGCCAAAATTTAAAAGTTAAGGATCAAAAGAAGTTAAAAAAAAAAACCTTTTCCCGTCAGAAATTGCAGATGGTTTAAATAATACATTCCCCATTTTCATTTTTAAGATGAACGGTCCATGAATTGTTATTTCTTTAAGAATTTTTTCGCAGAGGATTTTCGTAATACCTATAAAATAATGACGTCATATGAATTCATTATAAGTTATCAAGAAACTGTTTAGGAAACAAGCTGTTGAGATTTTCAAATATTTCAAATGCAATTAGGGCTTAATTTGTTAAGTCATTTTCTGGAAATCATGGTTGCAGTTTCGGCGGAAGATAAGATAAGAATTCTTCAGACGCATTATTGCCTGAGAGATTAAGGTGTTATTACAGGGAAGTAGTCCTACCCTGAGGAGAAGTGGAGCCTGAGATATCGTCTGGTGGGAGAGAGCCAAGTTTTCGAAGCAACTCATGGCTTCTGTGTCGCGAACTCACGGTTCTAAAGGAAGACTGCATTCACTCAGACACTAAAGCAACCCTAAACGTTACGTTGAAACTCTGCTACTCAGACAAATTGAAGACTGCAAGTCCGTTCTACCGTCTGGTTTCATTTTCCAGCAAGACGGTGCACCTGCTCACACGGCAAAGTTGGATCAAAATTTTATTGCCACCAAATGCAGTGAATTCACTGGCAAAGATATGATCGCAGAACTCATTGGACCGTAACCCTCATGACTATCGCGTCTGCAGAGGAGCTAAGCTTAAGTGTTACAAGACAGTTCATAATTATTATGAAGACGACGAACATTGACGATTGGAAAAAGTGCTGCAGTTAATATGACACCGGCATCTGCAGGACTCAATCAGCAAGGCCTTAATGAACTACAAAAAGGATTTCGGGGTTGAGTGAAAGCTGAAGGTGGACACTATGAATATGTATTGAGACAAACAATTTAACAGATCTATTATGTGAAATTTTTAGGGCTTGTTAAAAATTCTTTTTACTGCAAACTCTGAAATTTTAGGTGAAGTCTCGATTGTTTGAGAAGGAATTGCATTTGGTCTGGTGGCACAGCTTTTATTGAACCCCTCTGTATATCTTGAGTTATTAACTTAATAAAAAATCATCCGCTTAAGGAGGTCACTGATGGCTGATATAAATATATCTATATAATATATGTATTATATTTATGTATATTCTCTTATTCTCCCTTGCTCCCTTTGTAACTGTGAAATATGTGTTTTTTTATACTGTGTTATGGATAGCAAGAAATATATTGGCTATGGTTATGTACATATGCGTATGAATGAATGAATGCGTGTGTGTGTAGGTGTCCGTTTAGGTGCCTGTGTGTGTACATGTAGATGTAGGTGGGTAGGCGTGTGTGTGTGCGTGCGTGAGATTGTCCTTATATATATACATTTACATATAGGAAATTTAGGCATGCATGAAACAAGTTTGACTCGTAAAATGCATTGCATGAATCAGGGATAACCACCTGTGGACACGTCTTAGGCTTTGTACTAAAGTAATTAAACCTACTTTGATCTTTTCAATTTCTTTGGAATAGATGCCAAATCTTGCAATGCATGAGGCAATAGACATCCTTTGGGACGGTGGGGACATCATCCCAGACGGCGACCAGCGTTAACCTCGACAATGCTGGCAATGACCAACCGCCTGGCAGAGGTAATGGGCCTCAATTCAGATTAAATACCCGGCGTCTCTGAAAGCGTTGCGGGTTAGATATACGCGGGATGGGACATCGACGCTGAGCGTTTCATGTCCAGTCAGGCCCGCCAAGATGGGGTCAGAGGGGCCAAATGCCCAGGGACCCAGGGAAGTCAAGTTTCTCATAAAGCCTAAAGGTAATCCGAGAGCTGTAACTGCCCAGCCCGGATTCATATGACTGCTCTGCTAAGGGACCCTGTGTCCTGCAGTGACTCCATTTGGAGTAGAAGATCCTTTCTCGTGTCTGAAGCTGTGCTTGGCTCAGATAATTATTCAACCACACTCTGAAGACAATCGAGGACATCGAGTTTAACGACGACGACGACGGCGACAGAAGTCTGTTTCTGAGGATGCTGGGAACGAAGCCATAAAAATGGACGAGGTTGATAGAAGGACACGTGTTGTCGAAGGCCTCCTCTTGACGAAGACAAAAACAACTGAATTTGTCAGACACCGATGAGGGTGACCTCGCCCCTCTTTAATCAGGACGTTGGCTGATGCAGCGGAGTTCCCGTTGCTGTGAGGGGGATCGGCTGTGACAAAAGGCTTTCTGTCTACTCTCGCCATCTTATGATCGCTTGAGATTGTTTAGCCTTGTGGTGGTCGAGGGAAGGTGGGCGGGTGGTCCTCTGGGAGTCGGCTGCGTGCGGCCCTGTAATGGGGTCTAACGAAAAGCAGAAGTTGAAACAGATCTGTATATATGCCCACGTGTGGAATGGCCTCTCTCCCGTTATCCACTCCCTTCCTAGAGTACCCTCTGGTACATCTCATCGACACTTCAAGACTTTTCTTTTTGCTCGGGCCTGGATCGAGAGCGCCTCTGAGTAACCGTCTTGAAGGGGCGCTATATTATGTCACGCTTGCATGACAATGAAATATATGAAATTTATACGGACATAATTCATATATTGAGGAACAAATGACAAAAAATGCACAAAATTAAATATCGTTTATCCACTCGAACGAGTCCTCCTTGACGAGATCCACTCCGGCAAGTTTGCATCATAAATGAATGAGGAAATGAATGGGTAGAAAACTATACACAGTAGGGGTCCAAACTAAAAAGAGTCACTCTTTGTGTGACTCCACACCACAGGTGACTGTGGGCAGAACAGACGGCGACAAAGACGACAGATGTCCATCAGCTAATGCTGACCTTAAAACGTGGTCGCCGACATTTCACATCAATGGTTGCCATACGAAAAAAGTCAAATGCAATACTTTGTACAATTTCTCGACTGTTTTGCTACATGTGGGATAGTTTCGTTTCAGTCGCTTGGCTGCGACGTACATGAAAATAACTTAAACTCTGATTACATCACACCATTACGATTTTCTCTCATCTTATTATCAAGCTAAACAAATCGAAATGCATCTGATTTCACCTGATCTGATTGTATCGAATTCATCTGATTGTATTTGATCTGATGATTTGATTTGTCCAGATCTGTTACGAAAGGTTCTGATCACATGGGACCGTTCACAAATTATGTAACGCACAAAATATCATTTTTTGACCCACCACTGCCCCGAATAATGTTTTATAACAGCAGCTGTGAACACCCACCCCTATATTATATAACAGATATGCTACCTACCCCGTACCCCTACCGCCACCCCAGAAGCAAAAACAATAGCCCACAGCATGATAATACATGGTAGTGACGTAAATTCTTTGTAAAACACCATTTTTGTTTCCCTCCTGTTTTGCACTAGAAATGAGGATTACAGTATCACACAGAATCGATTGGTTTAATATTGCACTATCAGGTATTTATCGATAGGTTCGCGATACAACTCTACCTATTTAATAGTGTATGATACAGAGTGTATACTACAACTGCAATTGGGTATTTAAACAAACAAACTATTTACACATACTATAGAAAATGAAATAAAACATCTTGATAATACGAACCAAAATAATTATTTCAAGTAAATTACTTTTAATTTAAACCACAATCATAACAAATCGCACAGAATTGAATGTAAGAGCGCTTAAAGCTATGCACAGGAAGTTGTTAAAATTGTAATCAGGAAATTCTTAACAGTGGATTTATAAATAATAAATCAATTCGTCCGGTGACAGCTGATGGTGCCAGTTTTTGGTTCACAACGTATTGTGAACTTCGATTAAACAAAAAAGGTCAGTGGTACATGGAATTTCCAATTGGCACGCAAACAGGTAAAAAAAGCATAAGCTGAAAAAGTTTGTTATATAACAAAACCTTCAACATACCCCCCCACCCTGCACAGTATAACGCTAACAAAATAGGAACCCACCCACCTACCCCTTGAGCGTTATATAGTATGTGAACGGCCCCTAGGATATGAAGAGATCGGATCTGAGCTGAACGAAAGGGATCTGTTCATTATCCTTAAGCTTCCGTCCGGTTTAATCAAGTGCAGAGAGAGAGAGAGAGAGAGAGAGACAGACAGACAGACAGACAGACAGACAGACAGAGACAGAGAGAGACAGACAGACAGAGACAGACAGACAGAGAGAGACAAAGAGAGAGAGGAACTGTTGATGAGCACCTGTTAACCGCCGTTGATCAATGAACTGTGTGTGCGAGGTGTGTGTACGCGTACGTGTGTGTTCCTACATTTTCTGGAAGATGAAATGGCGCTAAATGAAATCACGGCCTTAGATGACCATCGTGATCGAATTCCCAAAGCACGACGATCCTTCCAGTTATTCCCCTCTACCTCTCTCCCTCTTTCCCTATCTCCCTATAGATTTCCTTCTCTCCCCCCATACTTCTGTCTTCTTTCCCTTCACGTGCCATCCGGACTTTGATGGTGGAGTCTGCTGGCGGAATATGACAATTACACCCAGTGGCATAAGAGATTGAGGTTCACGGTTCGAAACCTGGGCTTAAAGTTTAAACGATAAGAGAAGACTTATTTCAACTTTAGTGATGTATTATATTAATGTCTTGAGACTTTATATTAAGTTTCTTTATTTACTGCTGGAAAAGATTGGGGTGATAATTTTAGCGTCACTTAGTAGGCAATTAGGTCATGGCGTGACTTAGGCTGCAACGGGTCTCACACCCATCTAAGTCGCCAATAAAACCTTCCACAATCTACACCCACATACACAAATAACACACATTTACACACCTAAAAAATAAGTCTAGGCCTATATATATACATATATATATACATTAATTCACGTACGTTCCGACGTACTTGCATACATACTTACATATATGTATATATGTCAACAGAAATTTATTTTTAGTTTTGAGTTTTAATGGATGTTTTGGATCAATTAATGTAATGATTAAGCTTGAAATTATTATTGCAATTGTTATTAATAATCTATATAGGCCTATAAAAGGAGGATTCTGTCTGTCTGTCTGTGTGTCATTGGTAGACGATGCATTTTCACAGTTTTAGAGCAGTTCACTCCAAATCTACACCATTGGTTCGAGGAACACTTGATACACACCGTTCAGAGGTTCCTGAAGCTCGCTCACGCCTTCATCCACGTCTCTCGAGGCAAATACCTACGGCGCACCCTCACACACCCATAAAAGCAAAGTTTCCTTCGTACACGTACCCTACCAGCGTTTGCCTGTCACCACCAGTTGTCTGCCTGCCTGTCAGCCTGCCTCTCTGCTTTGGATAGGCGTATAATTATATGTGAACAATAGAGTACCATAATCTGACACTTTGTTCGCAACAGCAGAACTAGGAAAAGGCGGCTACTGTACCTGATCAGAGCTTGACTTACCGATTTCGACCTGGCACCGGAAAGAAACGAGAGGATTTGCTATAGCGGACTTGATTTGGTATAGCGCCGGTGATTAAGCTGGTCTCCCTAACGTGGCTTTTGTGGGCGCTGAGAAATTTTTAAGGATCTACATTACATTACATTGTAGAGACTTTCAAAGAAGTGGTCCATCTGAGCAAGCTACGGTGAAGTCAGGTTTACACAATTGGTCTGTACTATAAATACTATTTATTTATATGTATATCTAGATTCTGTACGTGTGTGTCTTTCTCTCCGTTTACACTTTTACAGCTATTCATTCGATCGCTCGGAGAGCACCTAGGACACCCAGTAGAGGGGTTGGTGGATTGTTCACGATGAAGAGGAGGAGGAGGACGATGAGAAGAGGGTGAGGAGTGTGAAAAGGAGGATGGCGTGGGATGAGGAAGCGGTTAGGATAGGGCGAGAAGTTGAGGAAGGGGAGAAAGTTTGGAAAACGTGAGTGAGAACAAAGATTGAATAGAAATTAGAGAACACGGAGAAAGAGAAGAGGAATTAAAGATGAGGAGGAGGGATTAGATTGAGGAAAGGTGAATTCTGCCAGACAGGCAGCCTCCAGGACTGCAGAGTCCACTCGGACCAGTCAGGAACGACAGGCTGCGTATGCTCAAGGCCAGGCCTATTTCCCCACAACTTCGTCCTCAATCAAGGTGCCCCATAATCTTCTTCATCCGGGCGAACGCCAGGTACCTCCAGCTAGTGAACAATAACTGCATGTTGCATCTATAGTACCTTTCCAGGGTGCTGTATTGATCATTCAGATAAAAAAAACTATGTATTTCTGCAGCCTTGTGATGAAGATATCAAATATTAAATTTGTGTAGGCCTATGCATAGTTAGCTATCCGTTTATTGTTGCTATCTTGAATATAAATATTGTTGGCATAGGATTTTGCCGATGCCTATATATATATAAAATGTATAAATAGAAGTATTTCTAACATCTGCTTTCTCCGACTGATTGAACTTCTTAACGGTTTCACCAGAGGATTATTATTATAGAGCAGTTGGATTAGACATGACACCCTTCGCGCAAATTTATATACCACCCCACTACGTGACATTTCAGTGTCGGGGATGATTCAAGTCAGGAGACTTGGGTGTTTTAAACAGAGATGATGATGATAATTACGATCGTCATCAATATCATCATCATAATAATCATTTTTCACGTTTGAAACTATTGAACAACTTCTACCGATAGAGTTGATCATTCTCTGTTCAAGGCCAGGTCTATTTCGTCGTTTTAAGATGCTTGCAGTCCTTGGCCATTTATGTGGCGCCTTATACACTTTGCATCACGTTATCTGTGGTGACATCGCTGTTATTCTTCCTACACCCGGTGCGTTTGCCCATCACCTCCCTTCTTGCGTGCAGACACAGTGATTAACAGAAGAACTAAACAGGAGAACGAAAGAGAGAAATTTGAGGGAGATCAAGTCTTGTGACAGAAGAACCAAATACAGACAGACAGTCAGAGACAGACAGACAGACAGATAGACAAACAGAGACAGAGTGAGACAGAGAGACGGTGACACAGATACAGACAAAGACATAGACAGAGATAGAGAAGGACGAAGGAAATGGAGGAAGGGAGGAGAGAGAATGCGTTCCAACTCAATCGATTGATCAATCTTTCGGGGACATTCACCACGATGACTATATAAATATATATAATATATATTCTCTTTCTATATACGAGCCTGTGCGTATGTATAAAACTAATAATGTATACTTTGATACGCCATATATACACCATGTAAATACATGTAGGCATACATGTGCGTAGGATAGGCCTATAGGCTACATAATATTTAGGTGCATTTATGGAGGTTCGGAAGGAATAAAATCGATTAGAATGTGAAAAAATCCAATATACGAGAGCAACGTAGAAATATAAGATTAGACAGGAAGATTTAATTGGATGAGAAGAATTTAATTAGCCATGAAAGCTAATAAGCTTAATGATGAGATGAAAGGATGAAACAGAATATATAGGCTACAATGTAATCGGACGGCCAAGAACATTGAAGCATAAGATAGGGACTAATATGGGATCAGATAAGATAGGAGAGGATGTAATATGGATAGAAAAGGATACTACAGGAGAGGATTGGCTATGGGAGGGTATGGTTAAATGCCATCGTTTTCCCTCTCGTCACTTTGCTTTTCCACCTTCTCTCCCTCTTCCTTCTCTTTTCCGTCAACATCAAATTCTCCGCTTGTCCTGCTCTGCTCCCCCTCCTCCTCCTTTTCCTCCTCCT
>OY365806.1:35944761-36061647 GCA_959347315.1 Bimastos eiseni
GAGAACGATCTCGAACTTAAGGAATCCATCTGAACTGAGGGAGTGATGAACGGCGTCGACCTTTACCCTCTGGGGTAGACGGAAGGTCCGTTGCAGCCTGCGCTGGTAACTTGTGACCCGTAGTACCCGATCTCTGCATCGTAAAAGGCCGTCATCTGAAGTTGGTTCCCTTCTAGTAGTACGACCTGGACGTCGTCGGCCGTGAAGTCAGGTCCTATGTGGGCCGAGAATCGGATCCTTCTGCGCCCATCGTCATCCGTGATGATGGGAACGACGCTGGGGCCAGGCGGTCGTCGTTGGGCGGGCAGATGGAACGGCATCTCAACGGTGAGGACACCGTCCTCCGACAGCTCGCAGTGCATCATTCTCGCCTCGACGTACTTGGGCAGATCCAGCTTCCGTATCATCGTCTTGCGGAAGATTGAGCACTCTCTGGAGTCGTCGGTGCCTCGGGCGACGAGCACCAGCTGACCGTCAGAGGCGTCCAGGTGGACGTCCTCAGGGCGGAACTGACTCACGTCGAAGACAGCCTTTAGGATCGGCATCCCATCTCGGTCATCGATGTAGGCCGTGTCGACCGGATGTTCCACTCCCTCCGCCTTCTGCGTCTCCGTTGACTTTAGGACAAGGAATTCACTCATTTCGTCAAGGTCTTCCTGGACATAAAGGATGCAACGATCAAAATGACTGCAATTGTAACCGTAAATGTAACAGAACAATTCGTAATCATAAATTACACACTTGACCTCTTCCGCGCACAGCATCTGCGCTCAAGTTCTGCAACATATTCCTGCTAAGGAAACTGCCCTGATGATCATCGTTTCTTCTTCTCACCGGCCTTTCATCCAGTGGCGTAGTGAGAGGGCGAGAGGGGCGAATCGCCTAGGGCACTTGTTTTAAGGGCGGAATTTTCGGTAAAAAATTATTATTGTTGTGCGACTTGGATTCTTCGAGATTGTCGTTACCCTTATCTAAATCTTGCACCATGCATTTTTGCTTTTTCTCAACTTAAAACTAACACATACGATATACCGAAGGACCATCGAAATGATAGAATGGCACTGAGTGTTAATCGACACGGCGCAAAAGAGAATTTACACATTATTATTATTATTATTACTAAATTTCTTTCATTCGATTGGTGCGAAAGTTATAGCGAAATTAGATTAACTGCCAATGCATTATAATTGTAATGTATCGAAGCGGATTGCGATGTATTGTAATGTACTGCTGTGTAAGTCTGACAACCTGCCATTGTTGTTTTCGTCTTTCGAAGTCTTCATCGTCGTCTTCTTCCTGATTCTTCTTTTTCTTCGATTTGACTGACGTCGTTCGATTGATTTTGTTCTTAGTTGTTTTCAGGAGCCTTCGAAACGCCGCCTACACATCAGCCACAGACCACATTCGCGATATTGACATCTTACAACGAAAATGAGCTGCATAAAAGACTATAAAGAGGCTATAAAAAGGCTATAAGAGTCTGAATGATGGCTATGACTACAAGGAAAACAAATCAATCAATCATTCATTCATTCATTCACTCATTCAGCAAGTCAGTAAGTCAATCAGTGAGTTAGTAAGTAAGTCAGTGAGTAAGTCAGTCAGTCAAACAGTTAGTTAGTCAGTCAGTCAACAAGTGAGTGAGCGAGTCAGTTAGCAGGAAAGAAGAGCAATAATTGACCATTTCTGCATGTATAAGAATAGTAACTATAAAGTGTTCTCTGGATAAAACAATGTTTCATAAAGTGAAACTACTCCGACTAATACAAACTGAATACTCGTAACAGGAAATGTTCTACTAACAGAACAGAAAGAGTCTTCATGCTCTAATGTCAGACACTTTAGCTATAGAGGCCACACTAGATGTCTGGCTGTAGATATATCTTTCGGCTTACTAACCACATTAGTCTCTGCTGTCAGTAGACATCACTTTCTACGTGTCTATCATCATACATTCTCTATGTCTGTCGTCTTCGTGCATTGGTGTCTTAAATTACGGTACTCAATCATCGTTCCAAAGCTTCTGCATGCGTGTGAATTATATTTATCTTTAATATCCAATCTGTTTGAATTTCCGCTCAATTTGTGTTTCCCCAGAGTTCCCATAATCCTGGTCGTCACCATGGTGTATAGTGACAGGTGACGGCCGTATAGGCTACGCTAACTCGTCAAAGGCTCAAGACCACTATATATATATTATACATATATATATATATATATATGCATGTATATATATATATATATGCTTTATATATATATATATATCTGAAAACTGGATCGCGATGACTGTAGGCGATGATTGGACAGACCTTAAGGGACGACGTAGAGAATTGAGTCGTCGATCGTGGAGGAGGACCTTCTAATCGACTCACCCGATCACCGCAAGTTATTGATCGTCTGAGGACCGTGGTCGGGTCAGGGAAACTGTCCGTCGCAGATGCTTCATGTCCTGTGAGTGATCGCCTATCAACGCTGTCCACTGCAATGGTCCATAATACCAGCGGACAAAACCAGAGACCACAACCAGAGGTGGATGCTGGAAAAAGATGGTTGGAGATGACATGGGTTTAAATGGGTGCAATGGAAACGCGTGACGGTGACCTGACTGGACAATATTCTCCAGACACGTGTCAAAGCCGCGATTGTTATACACTATAACATATCCAAGCTACTCTAGATTGGCGTAGACCTATTTCAATTAAGCTATGTCCGACATTCTTACTGCTGCTGCTCTTCTCAGGCTGATATCTTACTATCGTCTAGAGTTCTACCAACTGATTGTGATTTTGGAATTCGTGTAGCTTTTAAATGGTCATCATTAGATGTATAACGTTATGGGCACTTTGCTTGCCTGCCGTAGAGCTAAATTTGGCTCCTGTAATAGGCCTGCCCAAATAAAACCTATGAACATCCGTTCATACTGTACCTGTATTCGGCAGTGTCTATTTAAATGTAACTAAACAAAGATTATTATTATAGACTGAGTCATTATGCTGTGCAATGATATTCTTTAATGTGCACATTGTTAGGAGACAGTGCAGGCGTCCTTCGTACAGTCGTCGTGTCGTAAATCTAGAATGGACTAAGCTACCTTTATTTATAGCCTCTGTACTATTGACTAAAGGTCGTAAGGGGCGCTCGTATATATTAGAGGCTATCCTAAGAGCCGTCGGACGTTGGGCCTACTATTGGGATGGGCAAGTGTACGTAGAGGTAGGCGTAGATGTTCCCTTGGCTATATAAGACGCTGGTGATAGGAACGTCTCGAACTGGGAACGAATTCTCGTGTAAGGTGACGATGCGTGTCAGCCCGTTGCTGTTTCGTCTTATTTAGTTAAGTAACGAAGGTTCAGGTCTCAAGTTGTACATTTAAGACGTTTTGCTAATGCCGTACTTGAAGTCAACTTTAGTTCTTTGTTACGAGCCAAATTAGGGCAACCGAGTTGCTATTATCGCTGGTTCTGTTCGCTTCTCCGTTCTCTTCACGTTTGTTCAGGTTGTATACTATTTTTTCAATAAATACATATTTTATTCTTGAAGAATCAACTAGTCTTAAACGTTCGTCAAAGTAGTATCATAACAACATACACGTAGGCCTAATGATACGCCGTTTATAAGTGTCCATAGTAGGCTAGCTTGGTCCTGCTTGGATATGTCTTATATCCTAAGTCAGATGAAATCTTGATCGATAACCTGAAACTAAAACTGGTCAAAACACTAAATGGAATCATTCAAGCAAGCACATAAATATTAGCTTTCAAATCACGCTACACTGTACAGAAGATGCATTTAAATGCGCTAATTGGGAATTGTTATTACCGTATATAATTTTATCACGCTGCAATGCTTTCCCGCAGATACCAGTAACGATCTTGTTGAGTTGTGAATGTTCAACGGACCATCGTCTAATTAGTATTCAGAGCCATTCGCAGACGCCTTATATAAAGTAAACCGTGTGATGCGTGGCAGGAAATCAATCACAAAACGGAAACTAGCGGAGTTCCTGGGGACCGTTCCACTATAGCTACAAATCAGAAATTTTATCATCTTCTCATCTAAAATGCATAAGACAAGGGATTTGTGCCTCGAAACAGACACATATGCCTCCTCCGAGATGATGAATGACGCGGGCGAAAAGACGAGCAGGAAATTGTAGACGAAGTCTGTTATTGGGAATAGGATTCGAGCGTACCGATCCAGGCAAGCGGAGCCCTCCCTGCCTTCGATCTGGACCAGCAATCATGCAGACTCTGTCTCACTTGTCTGTCTCACTCTGTGCACGCGTTTGTCTGTCCGAGCCAAATGTCCGCAAGTCTGTTCTATGGCAAGAATGGGGTAGTCCTAATAAGACGTGATTCAGAAGCACGCTATTGAGTTTACTCGGCTGGTTATGGAGCAAGGGTCGTCCACTTGATTATTAAATTAAGAAAATCTAATAATAAACTGGTGAATTCAATTACTCCCGGTTCACCATAAACTAAAAGTTGATGAAAAATCTTGGATAAAAGTCAGGTATACATAAAGCTTCGTTTATTAAACAAGCTGACAGACGCAATAAGTTACATGAGGTGAAATTTGGTTCCTTCGGCATAGGGTCCGACCGAGTTTTGCTCGATTCTACGTTGGATTGTTAAATAGATAACAAAGAATATGGGTCATGAATTCTGAGAACTTGAACAATCTACATAGGTCACCCACCCTTTCTGCTAAAACATTCTTAGTAGTTCTTTACTGGCACTAACAAATGATAAGAGATATTTTCGTGATATGGCTCCGCATTGCATATATACAAGTGAAAGCAGACACAATTGCACAAATGTTTCAAGAAACAAGAGTTGTCAATTGTTAGTCCTACTAACTCACTGTGCTTGTGCAAAGTGCTGCTCAAAAGCACTATAGATCTACACTATACCTAGCCTGCAACAGTATTAGTGGCAGCAACGTCTAGTATCACATGTGTGCTTCAGTCGCATTAGTTTTTAATTGCTTCGGTTTGCTTCTTTACGCTTGGTCACCTTGTTTCGTATATCTCAACAGATTGCCCACGTACCGACGTGATGGATATCGTCCGCGGCCTCACATCGACTCGGCAATGGCGGTCCGCAGGGAGCCACACTTTTTTCTCGTCTCTTGGCCAAGGACCATTGATCGAAGTGTAAAACGCATTCGCTAGAAGCCATTACGTTTGGTTCGCCGAACCTCGCTTCCGGTTGCCACAGTTCGTATCCGTCGTTCGATAAACTGTCGGAAAGCCGAGACAATGATAGTCTCACCAGCTAACGAATATATATTCATACATCATCTCAGCAGACTGGCTTTGATGTAAATATATATAATATATATGTATCATTCAGTGCTAGATAAATGAGTGTTCGGTGCGGAGTTCTTTGCAGCACGAACGAAAAGAAATCAGACGCATGTCATGTCTGGAGTTCAAAGCCAACACCTCAATGACAAAATTACATTAATGACGCTTTAGCCATCTTACTCATTTCAGAAGCACTGTACGCGGGATAATCAGACACAAAAGGGTAACCGTATTCCCCAGATAATATTTACAACATCGCGCAATGGTATTTTATTTTTAGTTCAGTGTTTTCAGAGCTTTCTCATTAAAAAAACCTCATTAAAATCTCATTAAAAGAGTAGTCCACGTGTTTATGCACCTCTGTAAAAAAACTTATTATAAATATGGTCGTCAGAAGTGCCACTGGGAGAGGTGCATAAACGATCACAGCAATCCCTCGACATCAGGATACTTTTTATCCTCTCAACCTGAGATGACACTTATTCACAGATGGTGCGGCATTTCACGACCGCTCACCATGCATCGAAGCACGTCTTCAGTCTCTGTGTAATGTCTAGACTAATGGATTGCGTCTGCTAATCAAGCGACCATCGGTGACGTTCATTGATCCACCGCTGCATGGCTCTCCTGCAGAAGAGGAGATTTACAGAGGATATCGTGGTCGACGTGATGGCCTCTCTGGATCCCACCTTTGACCTTCGTCCATTCTTCCGATCTCATCCACATTTCGATTACAATAACGATGTCCTTGAGATTGGTCTGGGCTATGGATTTACCAGACTTTGTACGTCCTCAACTATATAAGCCAACTTTCTCCAAAATACACGCAAAAGAAATACAATGCAATACAATGCAGTCAGTGGTGTCTGACAATGAGGGGGGTCAGGAGAGCGATCTCCAACTGTTGCCTGAGGTGGGGAGGAGGGGGGGTTACATGAGGCTCGAAACTGCACCCTCCGCATTGCAGGCCAAGAGCTATGACCAACGACCAGAGGGTCACTCATGACACTGAGCGTCGGTCGATGTCTAGTCTTGGTACATCTGCGAGGGTCACTACGACTGCATCATCAATTCATCATCTTCATCGTCATCATCACCACCACCATCACCATCATCGTCGTCATCATCGTCTGTTGATCAAAAATCATGCGAATCGGATCTATTTATCTCGTCCTATCGCTCTTGTCAAAACCTGCTTCTTCTCGCTCGACCGTTTGTACTGGGAGCGCTATACAAATGCTCAGATGCAATACAAAGTCTTGGGAATCATCCATATACCGACGTAATATTTGACACCTGTCCAAAAACGACTGGTAAGACATTGACTGGTCTGCGTCTTTCCACCATGGGCTAGTCTTTCGGACAATCTATATCTACCATCATTAAACGTAGCTCGCTCCAATTCCGTAGGTATAGGACTTTCGGCCTCGCCCATACATGTAAATAGGTCATGGCATAAAATTTATGGTGTTTGATTTACTTTTCCTGGCTCAGTCTGTATCGATCGTTGGCGACCGATATAATTAATATCGATATATTCAGATATTCTTCTGCGGACACAATGTTTGCGATTCTTAACCGACACGGTTATAAATTCTGCATCGGAAAAACCGATACGGTAGCAAGGAATCCTTATTAGCAAAGCCCTCTCTCTGTAACCTTCGTTGTTTTCCACAGACCTTCGTATCGACCCATGCAACGTGAGGCCCTGACCCGCACTTCAATCAGTCTTCTGCGCTGTATAAGCATATAAAATTATGGCGTCGGTTTTGACCGCGTCGACTCTTGCTATCGTATACCTTGGATCCCGGTCGAGACTCAGACGTATTGCTGAATCTAATCTCGTCCGTCCGTCCGTCCGTCCGTTCGTCTGTCTTAGTTCCATATCCTTCGCGCTTTGGATGGCAATTCTTGTGGTCTTGGAACGACACCATTGACCTGACTGCTTCTTCTCTTCTCTCTCTTCCGTCACGGAGCTGGACATTTTGACGCAGGACGTTTTGGAGCAGCACGTTCTGGCGCAGGACGTTTTGGCGCAGATATCTGACACAATATATAATGTAATATGAAGCATGATCGATGAAAATACTTATGTTAAGCTGGGAACTGGAATGATGAAAAGAATCGTGCTTAACTGGAAGCGGGATGGATATGAGAATTCTACACGTCGTGAACCTTTTAAGTCACAATCTTTTCATCAATCCCGCTTCCATTTAAGCATGATTATTTTCATCAATCCAGCTTCCAATTAAGCGTGATTATTTTCTTAAATCCAGCGTCCATTTAAGCATGATTATTTTCATCAATCCAGCTTCCATTTAAGCGTGATTATGTTTTATCAATCCAGTGTCTATTTAAGCAAGACTATTTTCATCGATACAGATTCCAATTAAGCGCAATCATTTTCATCCATCCAGCTTCCAATTAGGTGTGATTATTTTCAGAAATCCAGCGTCCATTTAAGCATGCGCCAAAACTCCTGCGCCAAACGGCTATGCCAAACGGCTGCGCCAAAACGTCACGTGCCGCTTCCGTCAGGCATGAACCGACGATGAAACTTTTACAAAATTTCTCCATTTTCCTCTGTCCATGATTGTGTCAATTACCGTTCACATATCCATAGCTCTTCCCTGAGGTCCTGTTTCACATTATCCATCCAATTTTTGACCCCTTCCTCTGTTCCTTCCACACGGGTGCATAGTATCCTTGTTGGTATTCTTTCCTCGTTCATTCTAGTTACATGTCCAACTCAGGTTATCTTCTTTTCCTGATCTTGTCTACCAGTGTTTCCCTATGAACAAATTCCTCTTGGGTTAGCTCGTTCCGAATTCTGTCTCGTCTGGTCCTTCCCGCTATTCTTCTGAGCTAGCTCATTTCTGCCACCAGTATTGTCTTTTATCTTCGTCCCGCAGGCACCAGCATTCGGCACCAAATAGCGGCACTAGGACGACTAGTGTCGTGTAGGCCTACAGTTTCATTTTTGTTTTTCCTATTTGTTCGCCTTCCACATCTTGTTCAGTCCGACATAGGCCTACACTGTTGATGCTAAGCCAATTCTGCGCTTTATGTCCTTTGTGCACTGTCCATCTTATATGTATGTCAGCAATCCTTCCACGAACACATACTGCGTGACCTGCTCTAGCTCTCTCCCGTTCAGTGTCTAAATTCAATGAAATTGTTGTACAGAGTTTTTAGATATTGTCTTCTAAAAACATACTCAAGCACCGGTGGCGTTAAGGTTTTTAAAGAGGTATTGTATAAACGATCGTGTCTAAAGTTAGGGTCAAATTTACATCTCTAAATGTGTTTATGTGCATTGAAGTCTTCAATTTTTATATAGCAGTTTTAACTTACAAGATACTAAAAAGTAAGTAATATTTCTTTTACTTTAGTTCCTGATTATAGTTGCTCGAGAGCGTTGAGCAATTGATTCAGTTTAATTTTCCATATTCGCATATCGTTCAAAATTAATTCTTTCCAGTTCTTTTCGGCCTAGCTTAAGTTATTACTCTTTCTGTGGTCAATGAAGGAACTCTAGTGGGGAAATATTTTTGGCGGGATGAGATTTTACTTTTGACCAAAATAGTTAATCTCGAATAACTTGCATTTTGCCAGACGACTGCTTGTCTGACAAACAGGAATACCCGAAATTGTGGGCACCTTCCACTCTACCCCCTCCGTCTCTTGCACTTATAAATACATGCATATGTATATATTACCGTTACACCTTTGAAACGAATACAATAAATAATCTGCTACGCGAACTAATAAAAAAGAGCACATGGGACTAACGAGCCTATTACTTGATAAAGATGCAAAACCAGATGCTAAAACAATGGCTCACCATTCGTAACGGTGACCGCTGCAGAGAGGTCCGTCGAGTTTATGTCGCTGCAACTGCGACTGCTAAAAAGAGAATCCGCGTGCGAATGTAATCTATTTCCAACAGGAAAGAGGCGGACTCTGTCTGTCTGTCTGTCTGTCTGTCTTCTGCTGCTCTAGGTTGATCGTTCAGCAGTAGTCGACAACCGTTCACTCAGCCAGTCGTATCTTCACCCATTTGCCGTCGTCGTCGTTTGACAGGTGTCGTTCGATGTGGCTCCGCTCCAGCGGCCGCTTGGGACGCTGTATCATGCGGTGGCCTCCTTCCGCATATTCATGTATATATATATATGTATGTATATATATATATATATGTATATATATATGCGCGCTACATGCGCTCTTCGATATAGACAAGAAAGCATACCTATAGAGACGGATTCTCGGGACTTTTGAGATTAAGTTACTTTGTATTACCGTGTTTTTGCACCCTTCTGTGCGTCTGGTTACAACCTGTCAGTCATTCAGTCAGTCATTAAATCACTAAGTAAGTAGGTAGGTAGGTATGTAGGTAGGTAGGTAGGTAGTTAGGTAGGTAGGTAGGTAGGTAGGTAGGTAGGTAGGTAGGTAGGTAGGTCGGTAGGTCTGTCCTGTCCTGTCCCGTCCCGTCCCGTCCCGTCCCGTCCCGTCCCGTCCCGTCCCGTCCCGTCCCGTCCCGTCCCGTCCCGTCCCGTCCCGTCCCGTCCCGTCCCGTCCCGTCCCGTCCCGTCCCGTCCCGTCCCGTCCCGTCTTGTCCCGTCTTGTCCCGTCTTGTCCCGTCTTGTCCTGTCTGTTTGTATGAAAAAGGTGACACCTTTTCATCGAGTGAGTAGGCCTACACTGGGTGTAGCTATGGTATTTTGCTCCCGGGGACAAACTACAGAATTGGCGCTCCTTTGGGGCCGTCCATAAATGACGTCACGCGCCTAGTTGGAAGGGTCACACATTCTATGACAATGTGTGACGATGGAAGAGAGCTCTAAGAAATGTGGCATCGCATCATCCCGTCAAATATCAAGATGCGTAATTGTATTAAAAACTTTCACTCAGATAGACAAGTTCCACTGAATTAGCAGTAATTGTTACCACAATTTAACAACACTGATTATAAATATTGCATTCTTAATTTTTAATTGTTTACTTTTACGTTCGCTGTAAAATCCTACCTGTCCTCCAGATCCTTCTCTGTCAAAGCTTCCAGCCTCTGCTCATAAGTCCTCCCACTCTCTTGTGGAGTCCCTCAAGGCTCCGCCCTGGGCCCACTCCTCTTCATCCTTTATACCACACCACTAAGTCACCTCATAAAATCCTCTTAGTTTGATCACCATCTGTATGCAGATGATGCTCAATTCTACATATCCTGCTGAAGCTCTTTCTCCACCTCCATTGCACAGCTACGGAATGTGGTCAACCTTGTCTCCTAATGGATATCATAAAACCTCCTCTATCTCAATCCTGCCAAGACAGAATTTATCCTAATACGCTTCCCAGACCAAATCAAGAAAATCCCCGACCCTGCAATTCACTTACCCAGTAACTTGTCATCCATTCCTTTCACCTCGGATGCCCAGTCCGAAATCTTGGCGTCACCTTTGATCCTCATCTCTCTTTCTCCAACCACATTTCAAACCTGTCTCGCTCCTGTTTCATGCACACTCGCGACCTCCGACGCATCCGACCCATGCTCGATTTCAAAATCATTGCCACCTCCATCGTCCACTCCAGCTCGATTACTGCAACTCCCTTTTCCTCAACCTTGAAGCCATGCAAACCAGACGTCTACAACTCATTCAAAACTCATTAGCCAGAGCCGTCACCAGAACGCCCAAGCATCATCAAATCACTCCAATGCTGAAATCACTTCACTGACTAAAAAATCCCAGAGAGCATTCAGTTCAACGTACTGTCGCTAATTTATAACTCCTTACAATACTCCCAGCTAAAATACCTTCGCGAATTCTTCACCATCCAGCCAGCCAGCCAGTTCTACCCGATCGTCATTCTGTCTCACCCTTACTCGACCCCCAGTCACCTCTCATATCAAGTTCTCCAACCGTGCGATATCCAACGATGCACCACGTCTCTGGAACGATCTGCCTCCTGAATTCGATACATTTTCAGTTCCTCCACCATCACCGACTGTCATCCAACATCATCTGCTCCAAGCTCACCTATCCATCACCCACCGGGCTTTCCATTCTAAACTTAAGTCTCACCTTTTCAAGAATTCTTACCCAGACTCCTTATGTATACTTGATATGCCTCATGTGACCATACTCGACCAAAACGACACCCTCCTCAACAGCTACTGTGCCTAAGGTGACCTGGAAACCGGACTATGCTCTACCACGGACTATCCTTCAGACAACCCCTCTGATTTGATGCAGTGCTCGTGAATAAGCTGGTGACCTGCGCTTGGCTTTCAAGTGGTGCTTTAGAAATTTGGAGTTTACGATTACGATTACTTACCTCACGAGTTCCATTGAACATTCTTAAAGATTCTTAAAATGAAGATGGTGAAGACGATGATAAAGATGATGACAAAGACGACGATGATGATAATGGTGACAATGATTACTACAATAGTAGACCCTCGATGATGATAATTGCAAAGATGAATTAGGCCTAATGATGCGCAAGTTTGAAGCGTTTTTATTATGCTTCCGTGATCTACATAAAGTTCCGACAGTTTACACTATGGAAGACGCACCCTTGCACAGCTGCGCGCCTTATTGGTCCTGCTATACGGCCGTGTGTACCGACGTGCCACACGGTTGTGATTTCAGCGCAACTAAAGTAATCCAACATTTAAATAAACGTCACTCCTTGCATTCTACACTTCCCACTTCCCTTTGTTCCCTGTTCGAGATTCTGTCCTCTCCTCCTCCTCCGCCTCCTCCTCCTCCTCCTTCTCCTCTCCACTCCGATCAAGTGCATAACTTCCAAGCGCACCAGATCGAAATCATCTTTAGAATGTCAACGTCAACAGAACTCGTGTTCATGTTTTTGAGACCAAAACGCACCCGACCGAACTAATGCGGGACCCTCGTGGTCGCTTCCTGTCCCTCCCCACACCCATCCTCGTATCCATCCTGATCGATGAAACCAAGCGGAGGCACCAATTGTATAATGCAGGGCGTGTTTGCCTTCTCGGCTGCGATGACGCATCGAACGGCGCACACCACAAAGACAAAGGCGCCAAGAGATCGAGCGCCGGCGACGGTCCTCAAGTAAAACTGTGGCGAGACGGGTGAGTTTTAGCGTTGCGTGACAATGTGTGGTCACGCGTGAAGTATGCGGAAGTCATGTATGGGACTGTTTTCCCATCGACTATGAAACGGCTGGCCTCATTCCTTGATGACCCAGTTGGCAAGGCAACGCGGGCAGAATCGAAACGGCTGACCCTCTCTCTCACTAGTTCATTGATAAGCGTATACAACGTATAACTATCCAGTTACTATTCTATATATATGTTTGTGTCTGCATCTATATCTGTCTATGTCTCTCATTCACTGAACCCCGTGTGTATGTATGTCTCTTTGTGCGTTCAAATGCCTCTGCAATGTTCAATCTACACATTCTCTCTAATTCCTTCCTCCTTTTCAAGTTTTCTCTCTAGGCACGTAGCTCGCGCTGTTCTATCTCAATAAAAGTAGGCTACTCTCTATGCATGTAAAGGCCCTATTCCGTGTCAAATCGTTGATAACATTATGCCAGGTATTTGCAGTAATCTAGCTCTGATTGGACAACGGAGGGAGCAATGGCGTAAGCAGTTTGGACTTTTGAAGTCGAGCATTATCGAGGCAGATGCGGCGGTTGATGGGCGCCTGCAGCATAGCTCAAGGTGGGTCGCTGACCCCTCTGGAAAACTCACTGACCTGCATGCTTATTTTACTGCACTATGTTTGGCAGAAACATTCGACCGGGCAATAACGGCCAACGCCCGGGTTGCATTTTATTCTGGGATGGTTGTGGCTTTCGAGTTTTTCAATCTTTGTTGATTCAGCCAGATGCAGCATGTGCGACCTATGGGATTTGTAAAAATCCGTTGAGATATTTATGCGTTGGAGGGGTGGTAGGAAACCCCGTTGTTGATTTTTAATGACATCGTTCCATATCGAAGATGACTTGATGTCGCCCTCCTCCTTTCTCCGGGCTTCGGACTGGCGCTGTCAAAGTCAAAGCAGTGGCGGAGTTGGTAAGAAACCCTATACTTAATCGGTGATATATAATGATGTTCCAAAGGAAATGCATCAGCCAGACTTATGTGGCGTACAGGCCACAAAGCTTGAATGAATGATTTATTTAAATAATCGGCTCGCCATAGCATTATTTTACGTATATTTTTTTACAGTGTTGCGTATAGGACGGAAGACCGATCGGCGGTTTTTAATTGAGTGCATAGCTTGCAGACGCATGAATTGGCTATAGTATAGCCTGACACACGCTGCATTGCTATATATGTGGAGCAGTGGTTCGTACTGCTACATACGTAGAGTGGTTCTCGTACCGCTCCGGAAATCGTGTTGCCATATAAATACGACCTCTAGTGACAGCCGCTCTCGCGGTCAGGCCTGTGCTGCTTTTCGCTGATCTGGTGAGGTGGGCCCCTCTGCCGTCGATCGCAAGACGGACCGTGTCCTGATCGTAGAGGTTACCAGGCTGACCGAGAAAGACCGATCGTGAGAAATGCTCACAGGTCTGGGAGCCGTTCGAGAGTGCGTAGAGACCCGATCGAGAGAAATTAATTAATGAATGACAGTTCTGTACGGGAATACGGGGAAGATGGTGACCCGTCGGTGGCCGTGAGAAATAGAGATCGGATAAAGCCCCGAGGAACCGAACGTCTACATCGAGAGAGGCCTCTGTGGCCGTTCAGATAATATGTCGTGAAAATCTCAAGCGGAGTCGATCGAAAATAGCAAGACAGATTACGGCGGCTGTTGAGACAATTTACGGCCGTTGAGACAATTTACGGGAAGAATTCCCCAGTGTACACGTTGGTTAAAAGACGGTGAGGGCGGCCCCATGAAGCCGTTGGAAACAGACAGAGAGCTACCGGCGAAGCCGTTGACAAATACTGGGAAACATAAATACGTTCGATAAATACGGGGAGGGTGACCCCATTGGTGGCTTTCGATACAGAGAAAGTTCCCTTTGGTGCCGAAAACCTGATCAATTGCGGGCGTCTCCGCATATTCTTTTCTATTTACGGTTTTCCGTAAACATCTATACCTGGCTACCTAACGTGGTCATACTTACTCCCACCGTTTACCAGCAATCTGTTGATTTGCGTGTCTGATCGCAATGTCTTTGGTCGCGGTTTCCCCGCGTATCTTAATTTGAGGCACTAAACGTAATATCTGTACTTGCGGTGTCCCCGCAGTATGTCTTTTTTATTGTCTTACGGTCTTTCGGTAAATATTCTACTTGGCTTCCTATTTCGGTTATAGTTAACTCCTCTCGTTTTACCGAAGTATCTTCAGTTCAATGTCTGGTTGCAATATCTTGACTCGCGGTTTCCCCGCGAGCTTCTACGTTCGGGACTAGCCGCAGAATTTCTTGTTGTATATCTAACTACATAAGCTTTTCGAGGTTTCCTCAAAAGAACTGCCCGTGGTTCGTTCCAGTGTATAAGAGACAGATTACAATTACTTCAGAGAAAGTGATTATAATAATACAGGTCTGTTCCAAATATGTTCCTACGATGAGAGGAATAAACCCAGTCAATGAGAGTTACAGACATGTGAAATCCTGGGTGATCGGATACAAAAGTATATAACAGATGAATGCAGGCCGAGAAATATACTTGTTGGTTACCTAGTTCGGTCATAGCTACTCCTGCCAGTCTCCAGCAGGTTGTCAGAGACGTAAAAGTTCGACTGACCGAGATCGAGAAAATTCGGGTGGTCGCAATCGTAGAAGTTCTGGTGGCCGCAAGAGATACAAGCCGGGTAGATTCCCGGAGTAGCCAACGTACAGACCGAGCGAGCTGCCGGTGGAGCGTTGGCACATACGGGGAAAGTTCCCCAGTTCCCGCACCAATGGGGTCACCTTCCCCGTATTTTATCGAACGTATCGTTCGATATAATACGGGTAAGGTGACCCCAATGGTGCGTTCGACGTTTACAAGAAACGGTCGTGACTGGTGCCGAAGACCTCAATAATTGCGAGTGTTTCCGCATATTCTTTTCCATGTACGGTTTCGTTAATATATATACATGGCTACCTAATTTGATCATGCTTACTCACGCGGGTTTCCAGCAGCATTTGAGCTGTCGGACACGTGAGAGTTCGGGTAGCCGAGATCGTTAACATTCGGGTGGCCGTGATAGATGCAGACTGGGTAAGTCCCAGGATTAGCGATCGTATATGGTCAGAGGGGCCCCGGTGGCCGAGAGTGGTACAGACCGTGAATGAGTTCGTGTGGCCGTTCGATAGAAATATCGGGAAATTCCCGAAGGATCCGCTGGAAATACACGTGGAGGGTGAACACGTTAGAAGAGCACGTTACAAACAAGAGAAAACACTGGTGCAGATTGATACCTTCAGGTTACAAGTCAAATAACTCTTCTTGATGGCTTTATGGTCTTTCGATCCGTACTCTTGTTTGTTACCTACGTTGGTCATAGTTACTCCTCCCGGTTTCCCGAAGTCTCGGAATATGTTACGGTGTTGGTCAATTGTGTACACGATAACTTATACGTGTGAGGCCGGTATGCCACACACGGAAATAGACCAAGAGGTAGACGTGAAAGTCTGGGTTGTCCGATACCCAAGTATGAAACAGATGAACGCAAACGTAAAAGTCTGGGCAGTCGGAAACCCAAGTTAAAGATAATAAGCTGACCAATAATTGATCTATATATAAATATTACTGTTGGCTACTTACGTTCGTCATAGATACTCCTCCCGTTTTCCCGAAGTGTATCTAATTGCGTGTCTGATCGAAATGATCGATACGAGTACGTTTGGGTAATCGAGTACCCAGGGGAATACATGGTTGCTTGTCGTCACACACAGTTCCGAGAAATGACTGAAGTGCGAGGTCGGGCCCCCTCGTGCGTAGGTCGGATAGAAGTTCTGTGTGCAGATAGCAAAGGTTATAGACAGAAGATCTTCACTATCAGAGTCCGTGATTACCATGCCAGTGTCATTTTTTATCGATGCAGATTATATCGCTGTTGGTGGGGGTAACTGCCAATACAGAGGATGGGAACTTACTCCGTCAATTTTGGGTGCATGATAAAATATACGTGTGCGGCCGTTATGCCATACACGGAAATAGATCGAGAGATACGTGTTGAGTAGAACACGTGATAGCTGTGTCTAGCATGATATGACGAAGAGCTGTGAGACTGGTAGTGTCTAGGACGACAGAGTTTAGAGAGTTGCGAACAGTAATGTCTAGGAGTACAAGACGTTGAATTTAGCTTCCGATATGACTTAGGGACTTGTCTCAAGTATATCTGAACCTCGTAACTTAAGAGAACGTTTGGTGTCCCTAATTGGCGATAGTTTCAGAGTCACAAGGTGCTGAACGGTACGACATCAGGTAGAGAGGAAGAAGAGGCTAGTAGCTTGGAAGGTATGCAAAGCGAGGAAGACTCCTGCCAGTATGATTATGAACCCTGTTTTGAGTACGGCCATCCTCAGAACGTTGCCCATTCGGCGACCGCAGAATAGGCAGAGTCAGACCTCGTTACTAATTCGAACCGCGTTACCTTTCTTGGAGAAGAGGCCCGTCCTTAATCTATACTGGTGAGAGCGATCATCCTGGTAGATATCGAGATCAACCATTTGGCACTGAGATTTGACAGCGAAGGGACTCGGGCGACTCCAGACGTGTCAGCCAGCTGGAGTCGACACCGTCCGAGAGCGAGGCAGGCACTCGGGCGGCAGAACGCCACACCTACATGTAGGCCTATATAGCGTTAATAGGGATATATACCGAATTGGTGACTTTCACTATTCGATCAAATACAAATAACTGGACCAACTTTTCAGCCGAATGCGAATACGAGCGGCATAGGCCAACAAATTATCTACCGAAAATTTTTTAAATTTTTAAACGAAGAAGCGTTTCAGTTCAGTAAATTTAATACATAAACTAGAAGTAAGCGGTTAAGTGCATGTAATTTTTGCATCCTTATAACGGTCTGTTTAAGCTCTAGGAATGGAACTAATTTAACTATAAACTTATTAATGATACAGTTGACACTGCGATATCGTATTCCAGGCAGTAGAGAGTTACTTCAATCCATTCAATACAGCAGTCACCGCATGTGCAGAAACAGATTTCACGTGACCACTTTTCGTATTCGGTCCGACCGCTACAATTCGGCCGAATACCGAACAGCTATATTTGGCCCACTATTAGCTATGCTCCGGAGCGAGTACGAGGCGAATATTGGATACAGCTATAATTTAGATAATATTATATTATATGCGCAATGATTGAACTGTTGGGGGTTTGGGAGGGTTCAATATCCCAATTCGCTTTTCAGCCCCGGCAGTTAATGCTGAAAAATAATCTTGGGAGGCTTAAGCAAACCCAAGATCAGCTTTCAGAGGCATCCACATCCACAGTAAGCCTTTACAATTTAACCCATTTACCGGTCTTAGGTTCATAGAATTTTTGTCGGGACATTTCGACTTGTGACAGATTTTCACCTCTCCAGCTCAAATTTGACAATTCAAAAACTGCATATATGCGATGCTTGTAGCCCAGGTATCGTAAAATCACATAGGGCCTACTGTACAGCTGTCGCTGGAATTAATTACCTTAAAGCATATAAAGCCTGTCAACAACTCCACTGATACATGGAAAAATTTCGTCATGACTATCGGGTTGCAAGGTTGAAAGACCTCATTTATGAGCATTTTGCTGTATCAACCTCCTTCTGGCTCCCATCTCCTCTCCTCGTGCGTCCTTTTTTTTATCTCAATCAATATAAAAATTTTATCCATATCTCCGGTGTTCCAGCGTAATGTTGTTTTCGTTAACTAAAACTAAAACTAAAACGAAATTACAGGACCAACGAAAACTAAAACTAAAACGAGATCTGTGGCAATTAAAACTAAAACGAAACGAAAATAGACGCAACGAAAACTAAAACGACGTTTAGCCGGAATAAAACAAATATTTCTGCTTGGAAATGTTCCTAACTTAGGCGCCTCTTCGTTGTTTGCATGATTTGTATGATTTGTACATAATTCTGCAATTGATGCGACGTTATGCCATACATTACCTTTTCTAGTAATTGTTCATTTATGTTAAGACACACGAGGAGAATGATGTGTCTACCTCCGGTTACCGTTTACCGCGAATTCGGATCCTATTTTCTATATTTAGCAAAAATGTATGGTGCTTACTGCGAAAAGTTCACTTAATTAATTCAGAAATGTTGAAATTTCTCTCATCTTTGGCCTCATGTGTGACGAATGTCAATGATAGACCATAATAATTATGGTCTACCATTGACATTTGATTAGAATTAAATTAGCATTAAAATATTATTGCTATAGCTTAAATTGATAGCTTACTTACACTAAAATCAGCTAAACCAAAACTTAATTGATAAAACTAAAACTAACTAAGACTATAATTGAGACATAGAAACTACAACGAAAACTAAAACTAGAATTAAGAAACAATCGCAACTAAAACTAAAACTAAAAATGAAGACTAACAATCATAACTAAAACTAAAACTAAATTTAAAACATTATTAAAACAACACTATTCCAGTGCCTTCTTGATCGACAGCATATAAAGATGGCATGGCGTGTAGTGGTCATTATTGTCAATTATATATATATATATATATATATATATATATATATATATATATATATATACATATTCATTCAAATATTTAAATTGCGACCTTTCATTGTACCAGAAAGCGTTTCCAACTCAAGCCCAGGCAAAAAGAAACGTTTTCAAATTACCATAAAAAGTACCACTACACGATTTAGGAAACGGACGCAACCCCAGAGAAAGGCCGTTCCAAACCCTAATAGGCCTTATATATATATTTAATATGAAATTTGTTGTGTATATATTGTGTTCGTTCATGTAAATACAACGTTGTTTTGGCTGCAACGCAATAAATTCTTACTGCCATGGCTGACTCCCCCCCCCCCCTTGCAAAACATCCTGCAGGCGCCCATGGACGGTGGTCACGATAGTCTTCCCTATCTATGACACACGGCCTTTCCATTCTAAACTTAAGCCTCAACTTTTCAAGGATTCTTACCCAGACTCCTTAATTGACATTCCACCTAACAATCCTCGACCAAAACGACACCCACCCCACTTAAAAGGTACTCTGCTTCTGCTGACCTCCTGGAGACCGGACTATTGGTAGTCCGTGGTAGTCCGGACCGGACTACTACGGACTATCCTTTGGACAACCTTTCTGATTTGATGCAGCGCTCGTGTATAAGCCGGTGCCCTGCGCTTGGTTTTCAAGTGGCGGTTTAGAAATGTGGAGATTGCGATTGGGATTACTATAATGGGCATGAAGCAGAAGCGAGAATGGTTGGAGATGTGGTTAGAGAAAGTGAGATGAAGATCAGACGTAGGCCTATAGGCATCAGAGCAGAGGCGGCGATATCGCTTGAAAGGTGGGGGACACCCAATGAGAGGGGTAGGAAATGTGGGGGAACACATGTATAACTTGTCCTCTGTCTGTGAAAGGCAAGTCCCCTCAACCCCACCGTGATCGCCGCCTCTGCATCAGAGATAAAAGGAAGGGATGAAAAGTAGACCCACGTACTGTTGATGGTCTATATATGCATGTAGGTGTTGAAGGGTCAGAGATTTCTTGATTTGATCAGGAAAGCCAGCGATGAATATTTCTCTTTTGGGAGGCAGAGGTGATTGGGCGAAATGCTATAATAATGTCACTCCATTTCAATAAAAAACAGAGTATTATAATATAGACCTAGGCATCAATTGATGTTTTATTCTCCACGGGCATGTATCTAAGTTGCAAAAAATAATTCTTCAAGTTTTTTTTATTTGTATGCCTAAATATAATATTTTAAAATAAAGTTGCTACATAAACAAGAAGAGAAAATTTCTTGAGATTTTTACTTTGGCGCAGATGTACGTAGACCTATCTCTTGTACCATGGTTGTCTATAAAAAAATAGGCCTAGATTTGACCTACATGACAGTGTATGCTATTTCTTTTGGGGGTGAAAGCACGACCGCTTATAATTTTTGTGAAAGCATGCAGTCGAGGAATATATTCTTATATTCTAAGGAATAATCACACATCCACTTTAATATATTTATTTTTACGATAATGCAATAGGTGTTCAAAATCGACACCTACGATTTGTATTCCTTACTGAACATAATAATTCGTCAATTTGGGTTAGTTGCAGTTTGACAACATCACTACGCTAGCGTAGCCTTCTTCCTTTATCCAGGCTTGGAATTGGCGCCCTACCAGAGTGCGAGCAGTGGTGGTGTTCTATTTCTCTTCAATCCAATTTCTTCCACCAATTAATATAGCATAACACGATACAGTCTGTCTGTTTGTGTAATAGATTATTGATCTATGGTCCTTGGGCTGGTGAAAGACTGAAAGTATGACACGTTGTGTTACTGTAGCTTAAAATAACCGCAAAGTTCAAGGTTAAAGCCGGTTAAATCAACTGTTGGACTGTTTGTTTATATATTATTGGTCCTTGTGTTTATAGTTTTAGACTTTCATTCTGAGCTTGTTGATTTAAGTGATCGGCGCTGGGTTTGAGTTTTGAAGTAGAACCAAGGTTAGAGCCATCGTGATAATATTTTATAAACCACCTAAGTCAAGATAATTATTTATATGCAGTTTGTCATCTGTTTTACTCTCCGCAATAAGATGATCAGAATAGGTCCTCTGAAATTACCACTATCCAAGAGCGAAACATGGTAAAACTGACTGCCTGATTCTCAGATCATCAATCTACCAGAGTATTGAGACCAGTTAATTTGTTAAACATGGGGTTACCTATGAAATAAGATTACTGGTTGTTTTTGTAGTTAAATCGATCTTGGCACATGGACTGGTTACACGTTGAAGGCCTCAACTTAATTTATCAGATTCAGCATGGATTAAAGGTTCAAGTTGAAGTCTCATTTAATTTTGTGTTGTTTGAATAATTAGTGTAATGTACTGATTGTTTGCTTTTGTTTTGCATTATGAACAATGTATCAGTCTTTAGCCTCTGTATCCATGTTTGGAATAGCCATACATCATATGAAATCAGGGATTGGGTTTCCTGTCATTTAATCGAAAAGGGAGCCATTGTGTTTTTTTCCAATTACCGTCTATAGATTTATTTACCAATGAAATTTATAGAATTGAAATTAGGTGAGATTTTGATGATAATGTAGCAACCTAATTTTAGTCCTCCATAGGTGCTTCATAATTGCCCCGATAGGTCTACTTGCATCATGATGATGATTGTGATTATAGCAGTGACAACTATGGTTGTTGTTAGTGGGTCAGTGAGAATGGTGTTTGTGTTAGTGATAATGGTGGCAACAGTTAATGTAGCATGACATAGTACATCCATTTGTGGTATACAAGTACATAGAGCAATGCACGCAATGCTTGTAGAGCATAACTGGAAATCGCCTCGAACATTCGCCTCGGCCGAATATCTCATTTTTCGGGACTACCTATTTGGAAGTAGTTGCCTCGTCAAATACTACAAACGCAAATAGTTCAAAATAAACAAAATTTTATTAGGATTTTTTTAAACATTTAACAATCTAAAAACGAAAATTAAAATGTATAGCCATTTTAGTAGTTATTACCGGCACAAACATTTATTTTACTAATTTTTATTGGATTCGGTACTCTACGAAAATTGTCTACTCAGTTATGCCCTAATTGCTCAATGTACTTGTACACCACAAATGTACAAATGTACAATCAGAGATACAAGTGTATGATGTGCTCTACAGATTCGTACTAAAACTGGCAATATAATTTTTAGTACTATATTAGTATAATTGGCTTATTTTGGTTTGCATGTTTTGTTTACTGTCATATAACCATGCTTCCAAGCCTTTTGGAATGAAAAATTAACTTAGCAAATATTCATGCTCATACATACAAAGTTTGTGATATGCCACCAAATGACTTGGATTGTAACCCTAACCCTAATGATTATAACAATTTAAAATTGTTTTAATAGGATGACAAAGAATTTATGCTATGGATGTCTCACTTTGGTAATCCAAAGAATGCGTTTCTGCTCTACTTTCCAGTTGCGTTTCACATCAACTACTCGGCCGGAGTGCGTATTCTTTGGCTGGCTTCCATTTCGGAATGGATCAATGCAATCTTGAAGTGGTTTGTGTTTTCTCCATTATATGATTGTGGTGAATTGAAAGAGAGCAGGTGTGTTAAGTAGGTCTTACCCATGGATGTGAGTTATTTGTAGAGAGGGTACACTCCCATTGATTCACCGTGGCATGTCTGCTCTTTGTTCTTTGCACTGGCTTTCTAAACTTGAAGAGAGGCATGATCGGTGTTACCTGTTACAGATCAACCATCACTGATCCTGGCAGATAGAAAGACCAGATTAGGGGTGGATCAATCTGGCCAACCATTGAGTAGGGATGTACCAACACTCGGCTTGGATGCTCAACTTACCGGAGTATTAAGATACTCAGATAAACAATGGGTTCGAGTATTAATAAATAGCCTGTGTAACAAATCGAAATTTCGATTTTTTTTGTTTTGAAAATTAAACAGATTTCTTCATTGACAAATGACAATCACTTTTAATTTTTTTATTACTTTGATAGTGAAAAACTGAATATTGCAAACACAAATAAATTCCTGCATTTATTTAAAGTTTAATGTTTACCTTATTTTCATCCAATATGACTGACTGTCTTTACTTCTTGTTTGTAATTCATCAGTAGGTAACCATAGTCATTAGAATTGTGCAAAAAAACTGCCAAACTAAAAATCAAGAGAATGTGACTTTAAATATTTGACCCTTGAACTCGGAACTATTCACTCGTAATACTCGATGCTCGGCAGGAAATTGACACTCTGATCAACCATTGAGTTGCCCCACAGAAAGTTGCCTCACAGAAAGGTGGTGGTAGTATTATAAACATGTTGATATGAAAACAATGATGACAAAATTCGTAAAGTAAGAACGCCTACAAGAACTACAGTGTTGTGCTAAATGTTGACTTTCAACATTATCCCTTTTGCACATGCCTGATATAGACTCTGTATCATAAAAAATGTCTGCTGACAATTTCATATTAATGAGTCATCACTGTATTTTATACGAATGAATCCAGAGTTTAAGGACCGCTTTTGACAACAATGGCCGTTGCAGTCGACATAAATTTGCTTGGCATATTACAGCACTTAGAGCTTTCAATGTATTTTGATACATGCATTGCATACATTGCTCTTACAAGGTTCTCTGGGTACATGCATGATGTCCTGCACTGGCTCCTTTACCCACAGCACATTGCCTACCGTGTCTCTGCGCTGGTACGACGCTGCGTGGAGGACCTGGCGCCCCTCTACCTGATTGAACTCTACTGCCACTGTTGGACGCTGTGGTTTGTTGCGTTCTGCTGCGCAAGCGGAGTTGCTTGTCCCCCGTGCGAGGACTGCTATCCGACAGCACCGTGCTTTCTCATTGGCTGGTCCAGTGACCTGGAATGGCCTTCCAGTAGCATTGTGCCTCACACCAAGAGGCCAATCTGCTCTGTTTTTCTCTGACCTTAAGACTGTTCTGTTTGACCATGGTTGGGCTGGGAACGCTTCTGAGTAGAATACCTTGAAGGGGCACTATATAAAACTGCTGTAATAATAAATATAATAATAATAAAAGCAGTGTTTAAATATTTGGATAGACACATGTGTGTACTTGTACTTACCTGTGTATCTACAGTATTCTATACCTGGTAATGAATTGAAGGTTCCTGCATGGTGAGAGACCATACTGGTGGATTCATGAGACCAAGGGGTACCATGAAAAGAACAGCCACGTCCTGGACCAGTACCACATGACTTGTGAGACAGGACCAGGTAAGTTGAAATCATCATGGTCATTGGCTTCTGGCCACTCATTATTTGGTGACAGTGAGGGCAATGGAGTTCTTCGTTCTTTTCTGTCATTTTCAGACCTCGTGATTTTCCTGTGTTTTGATTCCAATTCTCATTATGTTTTTGTTTATGCTGTCTATAGTCAACATCAGAGTGCTAAGTTAGTGTACGTTGCTTGAATAGTACGAATGGTGCCACGCTGCATTCAGCAAGGCTGTGTGAAGATCTGCTCCTGGCATAATATCAGACAATTGATTTACTTCACACCTCAACCTAACTTTGGAGGCTTCTGAGTACAATACAGTTCTGCTATGAGCGAAATCACTTGTTTGTAAAACCTACAGTACAAGATAAATTCATTTATTTTAATTAATCACAAAGAACCAACTCTAATAATAGTGACTATGTTGCTTATTTATAATTTTTGAATAATGTTTGTAATAAGATTCTGGTTCTATTTTCTTTCTCTATCAGTTTATATTTGGAGTTTTCATTCGTAACAGACCTAATTTAAATATCAATGTTAGGACTTGTCGTCTTTCTTTTGCCAGTAACATAATTTTGGCCTCTTAATATTTCCCTAAAAGTTTACAAATGGTACTACACCGGTACCAGTGAATAAGCTGGTCTCCCTGACATGAGAGATTTTTGAGGATTTACATTACATTTATCTGTCTACTTTAGCACTGTTGAAACTTGCCATTCCTCATTTTTCATTTATACTATTTCTTAGTAAGGAGTCATATTTTTGCTGTGTTCTTTATGATTAGGCAGTCCATCGGGTCATGCAATGGTGACATCTGCTGTCTTATTTGTTCTCGTAAGGGAGGTCATCCAACCTATCCTCCTTGTTCAAGTTTCTAAGTCTAGGTATACATTATTATTAGATTTGCTCATTTGTGCGTTTCTATGATTTGTAGGATGTACAATTGTACATGCACATGTATACATAATTATATTAAAAAGTAAAAATATGTTTTATTAGACAGTCTGCAATTGCACAACAGCTTACAGGAGGTATGAATAATAGCATCAATTTAACAAAGTCATATAACATTTGCATGATAAAAGTTCTCTTGGCTTCAACTCTATGTAGGTTAAGGTCTGGTCGCCTGTATCCTATGTTTGTATAGATAACACATATGTTAAATTTTTCTGAGAAACCTTCGAAACAAATTATGCCAAAAGACATGTTTCCACTTCTCTGTGATCTTGAAGTCTGTACACTTATGTTTATGATGAGAATAAATTCAGTTATCCAAAGTTGGCTCTGATTTTGTTTCCAGATGGGTCACAGGATTCGTGCCATGGCTTTGCTACACCTTGGTCTTGGTTCTTGTCTCTGTGTCACGATGTTTCATTGCAGCGCATTTTCCTCACCAGGTGGTTTCAGGAACATTTGCAGGTCAGCAAGCGAGTTTGACTAAGGCTTGGAGGAAAGCAAGTCTTAACTAGTAGAGGCAACGGCAACATAACCTAAAATTTGAGTTGGACTAATGACCAACTATCTGTGATCTTTAGAAATCAGGCCCTGACCCAGCTGATGTGATAACCTTACATAAGTCAGCATTGTGTGGCCAGGGAAACCTTAACGGTTCATTGGAAACTAGACTTAGTTTCTAGACTTATCTAGAAATGTGGATGGAACATGAACATTCGAGGACAATTATGCTAGTGATAGATTCTGCTCTAATTATTTTGAAGTCAGAAAATTGTGGTTGTAGTGTAAAGGTTCTGTTGTAATTAGTGCTACAACTTTATTTTTGTCTGAGCAGAAATGAGCATTTGCATTAGCTATAGTTTTATTTATTTTTTCATTTTGGAGTTAACTATCAGGTGATGTTTCATTTTGTAATTATTTGTTCTGTTGTAATTGATTACTTTAATGGATATCTTAAGTATGACGTAACTCCAGTCAAAGTCTTTTAGATTTTGAAGTATTAAGAAGTAACACGAGCTCACTAGAACGAGATTATTATACCGTTCGTTTTCTCTCGATATCAAGACCTGGAATATCTATTTATTTTCTGGCTTTTTGTTCGGAATTTGGCAGGATTGTAAGTTAAAATGTTTGAATTGTAAAACTGGAAAGTGAAATTAATAAATTTATAATCCACAAAGGTATATCAGTTAACATCATGAGACGTCACAATGCGTGTTGCTTAGCAACGAATGAAGACGCCGACTCATTTGTCGTTTAAACGTGAAGTTGTTTACATCAAATATTCAAGATTATTTCTCTTACTCCTGAGCACGACCTAAACTGCAACCGGTTATGGGCTAACCTGAAAACCTAGAACGGCGGGCAGCAGCGCGGTTCTTATCAGTAGCTGGCGGATGAGTAGCACAATGCACCCAACGGCAGCCACAGAGCTTATGATTTGGTGCATACCGGGTCCAACCTGGCACAACGGTAACTGCGAAACCAACAAGAGAATGGGGTACTCAGCTGGTCACACACTCCCCACAGCACATGAATGGAACAGAATATAGAAACTATACTGGCTTGGACGTCGCCCAGGATAAAAAGGCCCGCGCCATCCACCGTGAGAGTCAGGATGGATGCTGACAAGTGTGCTACGTACTCATCATCATCGTCGTCATCATCATCAACACCATCGACAAAATCACCAATAGAAAACAAAAGAAAGGAAAAATCAATCCAGTTAAACGGTAGACACAGGATCAAAATAGGACAATGGAATGTGAGAGGTTTGAGCTCGATCGGGAAATTATCGATACTTGGAAAGGACTCGAAAGATTAAACATCTCCATATGCGAGTTATCAGAAACCAAATGATCAGACAATGGCCACTTCAAGACGCTAGATGGATATACAGTGCTCTTCTCAGGTAAGACAAACAGGGAACACCACGGAGTAGCCATCTGGATGAACAAGAATGTTGCTTCTAGTCTCATATCTTACAATCCAGTGAGCAACAGAGTAATGACAGCCACAGTTTCATCTAGACCAAGAAACGTGACAGTGATACAATGTTATGCACCAACATCAGACAAGCCAGATGAAGAAATCAATCAATTCTACACAGAGTTAAATCAGGTTATTGCAGAGACCACCAAACGAAACATATTACTGATTACAGGAGATTTCAATGCTACAGTTGGTGAGGGCACAATGGAAGCAGATGTTCTCGGAAAATATGGTCACAGAAAAAGAAACAACAGAGGACAAACTTTGGTGGATTTCTGCACACAACCCAAGCTGGTTATAACTCGACTGCACAATAGACATAGATATACTTGGAGAAGCCAAGACAGAAACACCAGAATGCAGATCGACTACATCCTGATTAATAAGCATTGGAAGCAATCGATAACACCCGCACATGCCTCAGCGCAGATTGTGACTCGGACCACAATCTAGTAATACTGACAATGCATTTAAGATTCAAAAAGAAACGAACCATCAAACCTCTTCTCCTAGACTTGGAAAAACTCAGAAACAATCAGATAGAACAGCAATACCAAGTTGAAGTAACTAACAGATTCGAAGCACTTGAGGGAATTGCTGAACCACACACACCAGATGAACTATGGCAACAACTTAAAGAGATCACTCTGAGTGCCGCCAAAACAACACTACTGAAGAACTGCGACAAGCGAAAGAATTGGATCTTCAGTGACACCTTGGAATTAATAAGAAAGAAAAGAGAGGCAAAAACAAAGTCTCCACAAGAGTACAAAATTCTACGAAATGAGATACAACGGATGTTACGAAGAGACAAGCAGTCGGAATTGGAGACATTATGCAATGAGCTGAAGGAGAACGAAAGGAAAGGTAACAACAGATCTGTATTCCAAATGGTGAAGAAGCTAACTGGCTCGTTCAAGCCTCAAACCACAGCCATCAATGACAACAACCACAAGAAACTTGTTGAACCAGAAAAAGTAAATCAAAGATGGAAAGAATATTGCGAAGGACTCTACAACAATAAAAAAGAGGAAGAAGACATAAAATTCGAAATACAGGAAAAAGAACCACTGCCACTAAAAGAAGAGATAAAACGAGCCATATTGAAAGCAGCTATGCGGAAGTCACCAGGCCCAGATGGCGTAGCCGCTGAGCTGTTTAGATTTGGTGGAGAAATGACTCTGACAGAACTACACGAGATATGTGTGGACGTATGGGACACCGGGGATTAGCCAGAAGAATGGTCACAGTCAATTTTTATTCCACTGCTGAAGAAGGGAAATCTACTTTACTGTGGTAATCACAGAACAATTGCGCTAGTCTCGCATGCCAGTAAGATTTTGTTACGAGTGATACTGGAACGCAACCAGATCAAGCTGGAAACAGAGATCGCTGAAGAACAGGCTGGCTTTTGGCCAAGAAGAGGCATGTGAGATCAAATTGTGAACTTAAGAATCATCTTGGAGAAAGCGAGAGAAAGGAACACTGTACCTCTGCTTCATTGACTTTACAAAAGCTTTTGACATGATTCAACACGATCAACTATGGATAACCATGATGGAAATGAGTTTCCCACCCCACCTCATTCAGCTATTGCGAAATCTCTACAAACAACAATGAGCTACTGTCAAGACAGACGGAATTATGTCAACATGGTTTAGTATCAAGAAAGGAGTCCGACAAGGATGTAATTTATCACCAAGCCTGTTTAACATTCTGGCAGAACAGGTAATGCGAAAAGCACTACTAGGCTACAACAAGGGATTCAGGATTGGAGGGAAGACTATTACTAACCTTAGATATGCTGATGACATCGTGCTACTGGCCACTTCACCAGAGGATTTACAGGAGTTGGTGCAAAGTGTTGAGATAGCAGCAAAAGAATACAGTATGCTGATTAACGTAGCAAAGACAAAAGTAATGACAAATAACAATGACGCACTTTTGATCAAAGTGGACGGATACAAACTGGAACAAGTGGACTCATTTACATACTTGGGAAACAGAGTAACGAAGGACGGGGACTGCGCGAGTGAGGTAAAATCAAGATTAGCCATGGGAATGTCGGTCATGTTTAAGTTGGTTAGCATCTGGAAAAACAAATCAGTCAGAAGTAAAACCAAACTGCGACTCATGAAGGCCTTGGCGTGGCCAGTAGCGACGTATGGTTGTGAGGCGTGGACAATAAAGAAAGTTGAAGAGAAACACATACAAGCATTTGAGAACAAGTCATGAGGAAACTGGTCAGAATTCCATGGACAGAAATGGTGACAACTGAACAAGTGTGTCAAATGGCGAAAGTTGACAGCAAACTGTTGGGCCACATCAAATCCAGAAAACTGCGGTACTTTGGGCACATCGTGAGACAGCCTAAAGACAGTATTGAGAACAGTGTAATGTTGGGTATAGTGGAAGGAAGCTGAAGTCGTGGAAGACCCAGAATCTGCTGGTTTGACAATGTCATGGCGTGGACTGGTTTAAGAGGCACAAGCTTAATGAACATCGTACGAGACAGAAAGCATTGGACATCACTTTCCCATTCATGTAGTCAGCCGTCGCGAAATGACGATGATGATGTGACATGACATGACATGACAATGGATAGTTCATGGATTCAGTTATTTTCAGATATATGTCTTTCAATGTTTATGCAGGGCTCCTGCTGGCTGTCGCATCCTACCAATTACCGTCCTTGTACCACCTCCACTTGAGGATCTATCTGATCACACCTCTGCTGCTTCTTTTTGGTGGTTTACTGATCTTTCTGGTCATCCAGCTAATGGGTATTGATCCGTTCTGGTCCCTGACCTTGGCTGAGAAGTGGTGTCAAAGAAAGGATTGGATTCACCTCGACACTACGCTCTTTGCATCTATCATAAGAGATGCCAGCTCTCTCGTGGGTGCGTACCTACAACCTTCAAATCTGTTCATCTTTTTAATTTTTATTACATGTATTATTGTTATTATTTATGAATCTGAATTTTATTAATAGATTAAATTTTAAGTTCAGTTTGTTCAATTAATTTTTTTATGATGTCGAGTGACCCATTTCCCGATTTCCGAAGTCAATAAATATGACGAACAATGATGATGCGAGATGTTTGAGGAAAAATGAGACAATCACTTTGTATTTTAGGTAGAAAAGTTGATTGAAATGTTGAAGATGGTGATAAATTCAACTTTCTTGGAGATTAATTGATTAATTTTATAATCATACCTTTTTTATTGTTATTATTATCATTATTATTGTTATTATTATTATTATTATTATTATTATTATTATTATTATTACTGCTACTTCTAAGAGAAATTGACTTCGGAATGGAAATATTTGTGAATTGGTTTTTCCTGATCTCTGTTTGCGATTTTACGATAGCAATTATAACTTTTATGTTGACATAAACCAATTTACATTGCTATCTTATTTGGTTCATATGCCTTTGGCAGAGGTGCTTTTTCAATTTAATAATGAGTGTGTGTGCTTATAATGACTTGGAAACCAATCCAGCTCGTCGTTAAAGCGTTAAAGACGCTACATAATTGTCTAGGTCATGTGTCTGCAGCGTTGGTACTAATGTGAGGGCCATTTACACTCAAGTGAATCTTTGGTCTACTTTTAGAGCTAATGGAATGTGTTGTGAACTGAAAGCTTGTGCATCCCATTAAAATCTGCCTTCTTCCCTTCCGTCCCCGATGTCAAAACCTAGCACATTCAGCGTGTATGGTCGTATCCTAAATAAGTTATTTCTCTATATTTTGCAGGTCTGGGCCTAGGACTTCATTGGACATCTGACTCCATTAGACGAGACAATGGGAAACACTGGGCGTGGAAAGCAATGGCCGTTCTGTTGTCAGTGGGTCTTCTGCAGGGATCTCAGTTCGTGAACATTCCCCAGGCGGCACCACTGACATTCTATGCGCTGCTAGCCTTCACATACATTATCCTCGTTTTCGCTGTTGTCGTCATTTCTTTATTCGGTAATAAATGTTATATAGGGAGTGCATCCAAAAACAGTTAATGGCTGGAGGAACTACATAAATATTATATTACCATCGCTGTAGGATCTTCTGAACTTTCGACCAGACAATTTTTGGCAAACATTGAAATGTACTAAATAAAACTGCAAAACAATTCATAAAGTTTACAACGGTCATTGATCATGAGCTTGACGTCAACATTCTGTAGCGATAGGCTTGTGGCATTGATAGTACACTAGAATACTATTCCATAAGCATAGAATAGTCGTCATACCAGTTCCAGTTTATTCATTTTTTCCCCAATCGTCAAGCCTCTCTGAACGTGTGTCATCATTCTGTGCTTCGTCAGAACTTAGGTCTATGTCAATAAAGGCCTGTGCTACAAACAGTAATTAGTCACTAACAAAATATTAACAAAATATAAGAGAGGCCTATTGGGGGCTGCTCATAATTCGGCCCTGAACATTTTAATCACCGTTTTACACAAAACAGTGCTTTGATTTTTAACAGAACTTCGTTTCAGTAAAATCGTGTAAAATGTACAGTGTAGGCCGATATGGCAGTGAAATCGGACATGTTCGGTGCTTCAAGTTTTGTCTAAATATGGTGGAATCGGCCAAAGTTCAATATCTTGTTCTTTTTGCTTTCCTCGGCTTCACTGACTTATGAAATCTGTGAACTTCACTTAGTTATATCGTCATCGTTTTCTTCATCAGTTTCTGACGTCAGCATTCATGCCGGTCATTTGGCAGCGATTGATTCGAATGAAAGACTTTCATTCATCTCAGTCGATAGTGATATCCACTGTCTGCTATTTTCTCTGATTTTTTAAAGTGTGGCTATCCATTCCTTCGTTGACGGAAGTATTATGACAATGGAGTCGGTCGTTATGACATACCGTACGTTGCATAAAGTTCGGAATTAGTCGACGAAAGGGGCAGATGCAGGTTGACTAACACAGCGGGTAACGCTGATCAGGGCTCGGACTTTACAATTATTATGCTCAGGTATAATCACGTCTCGAAAACACATAGAGGAGGAGAGCTTGTAATAGTTTATAAGCATGTATTGGTTACATATACATAATTATCTGTAGCCATGGCTATTGTATTACCGAAATATGGCTTTTAGCCACATCTCGGTAATACAAGTTATATGTATGCATTTGTATTATTAATATTATTATTAGTAGTAGTCTTATTATTAGTATTATTATGCGCATGTAAATATAATGCGAACGTTGTACAAGTAAATGTACACACACGTGTCAGCCTACTCCGCGCTACATAAATATATAATATGAAATGCGGTTGCCATTAGGGAGCGCGCAGAGCGATGACGGGTAACGTTAGATGCAAATCAATTCAGTCGATGCTCTCTAGCAGACCATCAGCCGCCCTCCCTTCCAAGGTTAGGCAGCGGCTGCAAGGTGCGAGCGACAACGGCCGGGCTTCCGTAAGGAGGCCAGCTTCCGTGCGGCGGCGGGCTATAGGCTTTCGCGCCGTTGGAACACAGAGGCTGCAGCGCGCGCTTCAGCCTCATTACGCGCTGGGCCAAGACGCACGCCGCGCCATCTGTGTCGAGCTCAATCGATCGGTGGAATAATAGGGTGGTTGCACCGGGTAGAGTAATAAGTTTGCCTTCATTTTCAAGGGATTTTGTATTCCGTTCTGGTTTCGTAGCTGCTGAATTGTACGAGTTGCAATTTACCCGTCGTAGATCGATGCCGCTGGTTGGGCCGACGCCAAGGAGGCCAGCGTTACGAACACTCTGCCACTATAGGATAGGTAATGCACAGGGAGAAAGAGAGACGGACGGAAGAAGGGACGGAGGGAGGAAAGGAAGCGGGCTGGTGCTGGTGGCCTCAGTGCTGACAGACGTCGGGGCTGTTGCGGCCAACGGATTTGGAGAGGGGTAAGGAGGAGGAGAGGGGAGAGGAGGAGGAGGAGGTGGTAATCGGACGGATGGACAGTCGGCGACTCTGTTGTTGTCGTCGAGCGGAGATAGGTTTTACTCGGATTCCCGATTCCAGAATCAAAAGGTGTCTTCGTTTACTAAGGATCCGGCGCCGCCATCATATCTCTTCGGCATCTTGTCTGGCCTTCGTCGCTTCCTCCCCACTCACGCAACTGCCTTACGGACCCGTTTTTCTTATCGGCTTTGTGACGGTCGGACAGCATTATCTAGCGTTATTATGAATCGGTGATTGATTTTTCAAGGAACCGGCGCAACGTTTCGGCCGAGAAGAACGACATCTGTTGGTGAGTAGTGGTTGGAGTTTAAGACAATGTGTGATAACAAGGATCATTAGCGTCGCCCTCCTCCTTTATTTTGACTTGAGACTGACAATGTCAGAAAGCGAACAGTGTCGGAATTTGTTGGTGAGTGGAGCTGAGCGTTTCTTATCCAGCGAGTAAGCGGGCTTTACTACGGAGGAGCCAGCTCTAGGTTATCGAGTAGGCTACTGTTGACCTCAGCGTTGCCCCCAAAATCCCAAATATAGGTCACATCAGTTTATCTACGCTTTTACAACTTCAGCAATGGTGCACTTGATGCTTAGGGCATAGATAGATAGATGAATACAATATGCACGCCATGATTCTCTTAATCAAGACTTTATTTAGTTTATGGAGGGAACGGAAGAACTCAAACAATCACCCTTAGGCTTTGCACTGTATATTAAGAGAAGTGTTTGCACTCCAAAGTCTCATCTCTAAGAATTCTTACTCTGTTGCATCCAATCGTCCCATTTCTAATCTTTCTAGTCCAAACGAAGCCAGTCTTAGCAGCTCCGCTTCGTCGACCTGTCTCTGGTAGGCCCTACGTCTGGCTACGGGGATTGAGATCTTCAGTTCATATCTGTCAACAACCTCTGTGAAGCAACGCAGCTAGTGAATAATCTGGTGCCCTGCGCACAGCTTTTAAGTGATATTTGTTTTTACAAAGTGGTGGACTAGGTTGGATGGACGAATGCATCCATAGATGGATGAATGTATCAGCCAATAGGAACGGTGATCAGAACTAAGGCATAAAGGGAATATCATTATCAACGGTTCTTGGTCCAATGACAACGGTTGGTACACCATCTGTTTCAGCCTTTGTCAGATTCAACGCTCACGTGAAGTCCAAGTCATTCTATGTCTGTGTTTATGTCACAGGCTGTGTTTAGTAAAAGCCTTCTTGTGTCTGCATTTATGTCATAGGCTATGCTTTGTAAAAGCCTTCTTATGTCTTCCATTTTTGTTATAGGCTTTGGGCTACGTTAGAGCTGAGTTGTCTCCATGTGATTGTCATATCGCATCATTTGAATTCCTTTAACAGTTTTTATTGTCTTGAGATTCCAATTTTCCATAGCCAGCTGGTTTCTGTAGTTAGGATTCATTTATCATCTTGTTTTTCACTGAAATATTTTGATAGTATAGTCTACCAAGGTTCTTATGCTATGGACAAAAGAATTGCGTCTTATTTAAAGGCATCAGATTTCAGTAAAATTCTATCCTAGTGTTCGCATCCAATTTGATCCAGTACTGAATTCCCGTCACTCCATCACTTGGCAAATGTTGTTGTCACCCATTGTTTGTATTTTAGATGGGAACACTGACATTTGATAGCAAAGGCAGAATCACATGTGTAATTCTCAGATAAACTTTTATGTGGCAACATTTGACTTCAATAAACATGGTTGCATTTTCTACAAGTATGCAACACTTGTTCAATACATTATTGACATGTTTATGTTATGTTGTACTATTGAACCATTAATAATAATTCCACCCAAGGTTAACAAAGATACCTGATGCAGTAAGATGCCTTAAATTGTATTAAAATTACAAATAGGTAGTCTTATAATTATGGGTGTAATTTACTTGAGTAGAGTGTCTCATATAAATAATGTGACAACATTATTTCGTTAACTTCGTCTTTAGAGATAAACTATATATCGGCTGTCCTCTGCAAATGTATACCTATGCCGCTGACTGAGTACCCTGACTCTTACCCTCATTGTGCATGGAGGGGGCCACGGTTTTTACCTCACATGAAGTAGTGTGTGAATGTGAATTACTGGATGAATTGATGACTGATTTTATAGACATAAAGTTCATTGCATTGTTTTAGAAGAGTGCGCAAATTGACGAGAAACCCAATTGGGTGTGTGGCCAAATAGATCATTGAATAGATGAATGAATTGATGAATGAGTGCATCAAATCACTGGATGTATTCATGAATAAATAACTAGTTGGATGAATAAATTAATAAATTTGTTTATGAATGAAGAGCAGGACAATGAATAAATGAATATCAGATCTATGGATATTAACACATCATGATTGGCACATCATGATTGGCATATCATGATTGGCATATCATGATTGGCATATCATGATTGACACATCATGATTGACACATCATGATTGGCATATCATGATTGGCACATCATGATTGGCACATCATGATTGGCACATCATGATTGGCATATCTTTATTAACACATCATGATTGGCATATTCTTATTGACACATCCTGATTGGCATATCCTTATTAACACATCATGATTGGCATATCATGATTGGCACATCATGATTGGCATATCATGATTGGCACATCATTATTGGCATATCATGATTCATATATCCGTATTAACACATCATGATTGGCACATCATGATTGGCATATCCGTATTAACGCATCATGATTGGCACATCATGATTGGCATATTCGTATTAACACATCATGATTGGCACATCATGATTGGCATATCCTTATTAACACATCATGACTGGCACAAAATGATTGGCACATCATGATTGGCATATCATGATTGGCATATCATGATAGGCACATCTTGATTGGCATATCATGATTGGCACATCATTATTGGCATATCATGATTGGCATATCCGTATTAACACATCATGATTGGCACATCATGATTGGCATATCCTTATTAACACATCATGATTGGCACATCATGATGGGCACATCATGATTGGCATATCCGTATTAACACATCATGATTGGCACATCATGATTGGCATATCCTTATTAACACATCATGATTGGCACATCATGATTGGCATATCCTTATTAACACATCATGATTGGCATATAAGTCCTTATTGATATGACTGACACATCCTAATTGGCTAGAGCAGCATTTCCCAATCTTTTTTTGGCTATGGAATTCTTTTGACGTAAATTTTTTGGCAGGACCTCGTCCAAAACTAAACATATCCTGTAGTAGGTGCAAATGCTTGAATATGTAGACAATTATAGGTTTATGCCTAGATTAGATTAACACAAATATCGATGACAATGACATACCGAATGCTGTTCCGTGAAAGTAATACACACCTTCTCGTGCTGGAAAATGAAGTCGCTAGCACTTCAGACTGGTGGATGCCTCAGGGCTTGCTTAAGGGACTGCTCTTCTTCTTCTTCATCTAGCTCAAGTTGCAATGACACCCTTCACCTCTGTCCTCCATTTAGCACGGGTGCCATTTTACGTCCCATAGTTATATGACTGGCTTTGGTAAAGATAGCAATTTGTTAAATACATTTATATTCACATTTGCTTTCTAATCTAATTGGGAAACTTCTAAAGTGCCGTTTTTCTAACTCTAGGCAAATGTGCTTCCACTTTCAGAGGCGCCATGATGTGCTCAGTTCCAGGTGCTGGTCTCCAAACTGAGTTTGCCTTTTTGAAATTAAATTAAGAAAATATTATTATTATTATTATTACTGTAGGCGTGGAACGACCAGTCATGTGGAGGCCTTAACTGGTGTTATAATTGAATGAATAGATGAAAATGAAATTCTGAATGACAGTTGTTGTGTTCCATGAATTAGAAATCACGTCTTCAATGAGAATAAACAGTCTCATTATGTGGGAAATGCTTTTCTGTTTTGTCGTCCTGTCTAATGATGCTGATTGATTCATTGATTGATTCATTGACTGATGAGTGACTGGTGCGTGATAACAAATGAGATGGTTATAGACACATATGGTTGATGTGCAAATTGTGTTGTGTACACTTGTAAATAGTAATTTCTATAGCTCCACTCACTGCTGTGGCCCTTCAGCAGCGCTCCCGTTGCGAGAACCCATGGGTTTTGCACTATGAGCGCTGCTGAATGGCCCTATTTCTTCTCGTTGCAGAGAGAAGAAATAGGGTTCAAGACAAGAGAGATATGTGGACAACGATCCAGAAAGAAAAGTCTCAAGCAGAGTGGAGGTAATGGCATTTCACAGGGTTTGTCCAATGATTGCAAAAGATCAAGTTTGAGCAAGTGGGGTCCTAGCTCTTAGGACAAAGTTTGAAGAAGTCTGACCAGTCGAGAGTTCAGAGAGGTCGATGAGAAGATGTGGACAGGAGGACGAATGAATGTGTGTTTGTCTGTCAGAGCGTTTTGATGTTCTAATAATAGTAATGGATTGACTGAAGACAATAAGTAGAGATGGGGATGAATCAGTTGAAGAACGAACTCTTTTATGTACCACTGAATCGTTGTCCATTGAATTGATTTTGACTTTAATGGACAAATATAGCAATCCAGTCATTGATCGTTGGATCAGAAAATGGTTAGACAAAATGATGACAGTCCGATCGATGGATCTGTGAATCTGCTTTGCATGATGGTTATGCATGAAGTCGATTGAAGTAAACTATTTGTACTTTTGTGCTCATGAATGTAACATCGTGTGTGTGTGTATGTGTTTGTGTATGTCTCTGTTCTGTCTCTCTGTTCTGTCTCTCTGTTCCGTCTCTCTGTCTGTCTCTCTGTCTGTCTCTCTGTCTTTGTGAACCTGCTCACATTCTTATGTGCATGTGTGGAAAAATGGTTATAACCCCTATAACTTTCAGCTGATATATGGTCATTGGTAGGTGATGGAATTTTCTCAGAGTAAATACTGAGAGCTAGCAGGGTCATGGATGGATGGGCTGCACTGTAGTGCTGTGGATATGATGCTCAGGAGTGTAGGGCATTTGTTCCCCCCATGACTTGCCCCCCCCTCACCCCTCACCCCCCCCCCCCCGACAATTGCCCCTCTCGACTAGGACAATTGCCTCCCCCCCCCGTGTAGACCCTAAACTTGTCCAAATTATATGTGCATGCTTGTATGTGTGTACATATGATGCATGATTGTATGCACATTATGTATGTGTGCATGAATGTGTCCATGTGGGCTACTTGTTACTAAACCAACTGATTTATCCCCCATCTCTACTTAATTGTCTTCAGTCAATAGATTATTATTATTAGAACATCCGTTAAATATCTATTTTTAGACGGTTGACATATTGCTTTGGTTTCAAAACCTGTTATTTACTCTCCGTGTTCGGTTCCAATACCTGCAAAGTTTGTTGACGAATCAAGAAGCCAATTCGATACCGTAACACGTGATATATAGTGGCTACTGTAAATAACGAGCGTTTTATGCGATTTTGACATCTTCACCCACTCTCAGAGAGATGATTATCGCGTGTCACTGACTATTAACCAACTGTAAGCATACTTACTAGCTGACCTTCACCACTTACAATTCTGAGATTATCATCAATATGGAGGTATTCACGCACTATCACTCTTATTAATGGGAGATGATTATTGCGTATCACTGACCAACCAACTGTAGCTGCTTACTAGCTGACCATCACCGCTTATTAAGGCGTGTCATGGTCTGTATTCAGTATTTATGCATCCAGCAAGATAAATAAAAATTCAGAACTGGACTCACTCTGTCTTGCTTGTTTTCATATATTTCACATAATGGGAGTTAAATATATAACTTGTCATAATCCATTCATACTTCACACTAAGGGGTCAATTGTCCTGGGGCAAATGTCTGTTCCCCGATGCCCAGTGTAGATAAGAAACATGTATGCTAGAACATAACCGAGTAGACAATTTCCACCGAGTACTGAATCTGAGTATCTTGATGAACTATTTGCCGGATCTGGGTACGAAGCGAATAGTAGCGGCAAATCTGGCCAGCGACGGCAGCAAGTACCATCCGCAGGCAAAGCGTAGTTAACCTGCCACGTGCACAGCTACGGAGAACTATCTACAGTCAATGCAGAGTCCATAGCAATATCCTTTACATACCTTATCGTCGCACTCTAGGCTATAACAATATATTTATTATTTAATAACTTTATTTGTGAAAAAATTTAAAACCTTGTTATAAAATTTGAAATATGAAGTTATCAACGACGTCTTTACTCTCTAATATTGATCGGAAAGTGGGTTGAGTCAATTCAAGCGGGAAAATTACTGATTTGGTTGACACCAGGGGAGTGCAACAAACAGAAATTAAAATATATAAATGAACATCATATTTTTAGAGAAAATTCAATGGAATGTTAAGTTCTTATTTAATTAATCAATAACTTATAAGTAAGTCGGTTAGTCCTAAATTTATTTTATGAAAAAATATTATTTTATCAAAAAAAGTTATTTTTAGCTGTTTGCAGGTGTAATATTTGCTGAGGCGAATACTTCCAAATAGTCCAATATTTGGCTGAGGCGAATGTCCGAGGCAACTGCTGGTTATGCCCTAATGTATACTGCAGTACTGTTTGTATTTGAATGATGGACACAAGCAAAGACTGCTGAAATGATCTAGTTGAGAGGCAATGATTTGTGAGATATTAAAAAGTACTATTAAGTATCTAGGTACATATGTGTATGTATGTATTAATGTGTGTATTTTTGTATGCATGTATGTTGTATGTTTGTATGTATGTATGTATGTATGTATGTAGCCAATGTATGTATGCATGTATGTATGTATATATGTTTGTATGCATGTATGTATGTATGTATGTAGCCAATGTATGTATGTATGCATGTATGTATGTATGCATGTGTATGTATGTATGTTAAATAGTGCTTAAAGTGCAGTATTAAGTATCTAGGTACATACGTGTTTGTATGTATGTAGCCAATGTTTGTATGTATGTATATATGCATGTGTATGTATGTATGTATGCATATATGTATGTATTTATAATATTACTGGTAATATAAGAAATATAAGAATAGTAGCGGCAAATATGGCCAGCGACGGCAGCAAGTACCGTCCGCAGGCAAAGCGTAGTTAACCTGCCACGTGCACAGCTACGGAGAACTATCGACAGTCAATGCAGAGTCTATAGCAATATCCTTCACATACCTTATTGTCGCACTCTAGGCTATAACAATATATTTATTATTTAATAACTTTATTTGTGAAAATAATGTAAAACCTTGTTATAAAATTTGAAATATGAAGTTATGAATGACGTCTTTACTTTTTAATGTTTACCAGAAAGTGGGTGGAGCCAATTCAAGCAGAAAAATTACTGATTTGGTTGTCACCTGTGGAATGCAACTAAAAGAAATTAAAATTTTTAAGTTAATGTCATTATTTTAAAGAAAATTTAATGAAATGTTTATTTCTTGTTTAATTAATCAATAACTTATGGGTAAGTCCGTTAGTCCTAAATTTGTTTGATGAAAAAATAGTATTTTATCAAAAACAATTATTTTAACAAAAAGTTATTTTAGCTATTTGCGGGTGTAACATTTGTCGAGGCGAATACTTCATAATAGTCCAAAATTCACATAGGAACGTTTTGTAAGAAATGTCATCTCGCCAGAGCATTCTGTTTTGCGAGTCTTTGCTGGGACAGAGAAATAAATTTTCTGCTTTTTAGTTAAGATTCATATAATTGAAACTTTCCATTTTAAACGCACCCAGTGAAATGACGTGTCGCTCCCTGGGGTGCATGCACCCCAGTTAGGGGACCCCTATGTAGACAGTCAGATTGATGGTTGTATGATGCATTTGTGCCTGCATGTACACTAAAGTTGAACAATATCAAGCATCATTAATATGTGAACATTAACAGGCCATCTGGGTCAACTCAGTCCTTCATGCTTCTCAGATTGTTATATGAATTCATTTTAAATCCTGAAAGTTTAAAAAGCTTAAAATATCATTGGATTGCGATTACATAATTGTGCCTCTGTGAAATGTTTAAAAGGTACTGTGACTATTATTAAGTATAATGATACATACTTGTGATCATAGTTCTTTAAAACAGTCTGAAGATTTTATTTGGAGTCGTTGTGACAATTGTTCAGTATTTTATTAGAATGAATGAGAATGGGAGACTGTTTGCCTTCTACGTTGGAAGTATCAACATGACTTGTGCTAATTGTGAGTTTACAATACTGCCAATTTGAATAAAAATTTGCAATAATTTACTAAGCATTTTAAATTGGCATTTACGATATGTTCTGTTATTGTGAATGTGAACATTCTTGATGTAAATATGCATTTAAAGCAGATTTAAAAATCAGTTGCTTATAAACATTCTTTTCAGATGCCAATATGGTTGGCTGGATTTGTGTCACTGTTTGGTGGTTTGTGACGTTTGAGTTGATTGGGCTTGTGCTTAACACGTCTGCTACGACCAATCCCAACAGAGGTAAGATCATTTTAAAAAACTTCTTCTGTCAGGTAACTTAACTGCTAAGTCACTCTTTATTCTGTTAATTGATCCAAGAGTAAGACCCTAAATGGACCGTAGTCCTGTTTGCTAGGGCCACCATACATTGAGGATTATGAAGAGATTGACGGCTAGGAGAAAATTTAAAATCAATATAAGAAGTTGTTTATACTTGAATGTTAATTTGGATTTGAATTTCATAACTAAGAGACAGGTTATAACAATTGCACAACGTGGTCTTTGAAACTTATTGATATTGATTGACTGACCAGTGACCATATGGTTAATATTAATTAAAGTAGTTGATGATTGACAGCACAGTTCTTTGTTGAAACTGCTTGAATGTTGATTGACCTGCCTTGTGGTGAATGTTGATTCACTTGTTATCATTAATTAAAAGTAGTTGCTTTTTGATTGAATAACCATATTGTTGATTGATTTGTCTTATGGTTACTTGTGACAGATTGACTAGCCTTACGGATGATTAAGGCTAGTAGATCACTAATCAACTGGGTCTGATGTTGATTGTTTATTGATTGAGCTCATTAGTGATTGAAACTGATTGAGTGTAATTTATTGGCCATATAGTTAATTGATTTTTGATCGACAAATGACTAACTAGTTAGCTAAACTGCTAAATGTTCAATTAAGCTATATAAATGTTCGATTACATTACGTCAAACTAGGTCACTAGGTGATCAGTTGATTGCTTTTTGTTTACAGATGGCTTAGAAATATGTGAGAGCGAGACTTTTGAGCCGTCGTGTGCTGAAAATGAGGTCATCATGATTCTCGATGCCATGTATGGACGGATGAGGCTGAGTCGATGTGCTCGAGTCGACTATGGTTACATCGGATGCTATGCGGACGTCCTCGAACACCTTGACAGTCTCTGCTCTGGACGAAGATCGTGTAGCCTTCGCATTCCCGACGCCACCCTCGACAAGGCCAAAGGGATCAAAACGGGACACAATTGTCCAGCCGAGTTCAAGACGTACTTGAATGTATCCTACAACTGTATTGAAGGTCGGTAGTTGCACTTGATTTTGTCAATTTATGTGGCGCCTTTTCAAAACATGCTGGTCGTTAATAATTATCTGATCTAATCTGAGCTAAGATCGAGTCAATTGTCTGCGCATGGCAAGTTGAAGACTTATATAAACATGTCTTACATTTGCATTTGAACATCAAAGCAGTGGTCTTTGATTGTAGGTCAAAGGTATGGTGTTGGATCATTGGAAGAGTGTTGGTAGCAGCTGATGTAGGATCTGGTTAGCCACCAGATGGAAATAGTAGCACTGTTGATCTGCACCACTGCAAAGTGGGTACTTATCGTTGAATGTGTCTGCAGTTTCAAATTCAGGTACTTGACTCGTCATAAAAAAATTGCAAAACGTTAATAAGATCGATGTATACATGTATACTCAGCCTCATCCGTCCATACAAGATGAAACCAAGGAGGAGCAACATTAACCATACATCTTAAAAGCTCCTTATTATTGAGGAAAGAATGAAGTTGAAGATGATCTTCAACTGAACCTCATTGGATACAACTGTCGGTTTGTGTTCGGCCAAAATTCGACTAAGTTGGTAATGATTGTGCTTTTCTGCCTGCAGTGATGTTCAGATGTCATGCCTCTGTGCATCAGCTCGAACACACCATGTCTTTTCCTGTGTTGTATTGTCTCCACTGCATGCATATTTGCGTATGGTGTTTACTTACAGTAGCCTGCCATGGACAAATATCATGAAGCTACTTAACATACACTTATCTAGAGATCTGTCAGATGCTGGTGTACAACTCCTTTGAGAAGTACTTAAAATGTGCCTCTATTAAATGTTCTAATGTGTGCCTAATTATATAAGAGCATTGCTAGACAAGAAGGTTTCACTTTGGCTGGACATTATTTGTTTCAGTCGAGAGTTCTGGTTGTCGCGAATGCGGGCGGTCAAGTCAGGAATTTGCTCGCACAACCCAGCCATCCGCCTTTATCAGTTCCATTGTTTCGGCCGAAAGCCAAGTCAACTGTGGTTCCTCCAAGTGTCCTTGGAACATTGAAGTTCCATCTGGCCAGACTATCAACATCACTCTCTTCGATTTTGCCATGGAACAGCGCAATGGAGACCCACAGTCACCAGACAGATGCTATCGATATGCCGTCATCAAGGAACGTCAGTATACGCGTGACACTCCTGTCTGCGGAGGCCATGGACGACAGCAGCTCATCTATACATCCGTCAGCAACTCAGTCGAAGTCCATATCGTCAGCCCCGAGGTCTTCTCTCGTCATGGACAGTTCATACTTCACTACGAAGGCAAGTAAAGTGAAAAGAAGGACGGCGCAGCTCAACAACACTAAAAAGTAGAGCCTGCTGATGAGAGTTTGGTTGTTGTAGAAATATGCCATGTCTGGAACTAAATGAATGTCATACATTCTACAATTATTATGTTAGTCATACTTCAAAGGTTGTCAGCATGTCATTTATTGGAGCATTTCACACCCAAAAGTCCATTGGGTGTGAAATAAGATATTACAAGTGAGACAAATTCAAAGTTCTAGTGCTATGTATGGCTGCAAAGATACAATCAGATGACCTTGTTGAATACTAATAGGTCTGAATGACAAGGACTGATCTTAAGTATTGCTGCCAAAATTCAATGTTCATAAACTAAAAGGCCAAGGAACAAATTGAACTACTCTTTCTATAATAACTAAGTTGATCCCAACCACAGCAGGGTTTTGATTTTCAGAACTTGACCAATTGAATTAGTTAAATATGCGGATTCAGCAGTTGAAAACAGTGTTTTCGTAAGTTGACACTGTTGCTTAAGCTGTTGATGTGACCCAAGGGAAGAAAGAATGACGCCACCAACCGCTCTCACTGTCACTACCTATGTGAGGCTTAGCTCAAAAAAATGGTCCAACCCAATGTTCTGACACTCAATGTACTACTCTGTTAGTTTTCAGCAGGATTAGCATTTCAATAGCTCAGCTGATATTTACTGGATCTGAGTTTAAACAGCAGGTACTAATGTCAGAATTAAGGCAGAACTATCTCAGAATGATGGTTGTACTGCTTATAGCTGTTGGATGTCCCGACATTCCCCAACCCGAAGGTACTATCCTCAAACGTCACGGTGACCGGGTTGAAGTCCGGTGTCGCAGCACGGACCAAAAATGGGAACGCCATTGTGTCGCAAACGCTTGGGTTGGGGAGATGGGAACATGTCCAGACCGCAGAAGTGACGTCACTCCAAACCCAGAAGGAGTTCTGTCTGTCGGTAAGTTCTGAGTTAAATTACAGTATTTAACACCCCACGGATGCAGTCACGCAAAATTCAGCCATGTGCCCCTTAACTTTTGTCAGCTAAACAATCAGGCCTAGTAAGTAAATGAAGCAAGTATGGTCATGATAAAACAGGAACTAAGTAAATGGTCATCAACTAAAGAAAGAGGTCATCGACTATTGGGGAGGAGTCTCCAAAGAGGTCGTAAATGTGAAGGAAGAAAGTATGTTCTTTATTAGCCAATTGCTTAGCGCACGTTTGTGTACAGACGTCTAATAAACACTTTTAAAGGGTATATAGCATCTTAGTAATCGATGTTTTGTATGTTAGTCTATTGGCTGGGGAAATTGTGCAGTCATGGGGACGAAGGGAGTAGTGGGTGGATTTGGTTGAGGGTAATAGTTGGTAAAGGACGTGAAAATAAAAGAGCTGTTGCTTGGGTCTCATTTTTTTACTTCTGGATTAACAACCCACGCTGTCCCCTAATCTGTATTACAGTGTTATGAACATTTGGATATCAGACCATAACTTGAATTGAGCTAAACTGATGGAATTACTTTTTTGTTCTCTTGTCATGTTGCACTAAGTATCAGTTGATGGTTACTTCACATAAGACTGTTGTCCTAAATTCTAATCCAAAGTCCAGAGAGGAAATCGGAATTCCTTTTTATAATAAATATCGATATGACACAAATAATATTCTGATATAATTGACACCGACCTCAAAAGTAACAACTCAACCTCGATATAAGGCAGACTGACATAGTGTCCAACTGTCCAAAATGTCTAGAGTATCACTGGTTAGGCCGCAGTTGGAATACTGCATCCAGATGTGGAGTCCATTTCTTAAACAAGTGCAAAGAAGAGCTACAAAAATGATTTGGGGCTATAAAGATTTGAGCTACGAAGAAAGGTCGAATAAGTGTGGATTAACAACATTGGAGGTGAGAGGAGCAGAAGAGACCTGATTGAAGCCTACAAGATTATTACTGGGAAGGAGGCGGTGCAGTCGGAGAGGTTTTTTCAATTTTCACCAAATAGAGTAACTCGGGACACAGGTATAAATTGTTTAAGAAACCGAAGGGAACATTAGGGCAGAAATTCTTCAGTGGAAGAGTTGTAGACTTGTGGAATGGTATGGATGATAGTACTGTCTCAGTGGACACTATCACATCTTTTAAGAGGAAACTTGGAAAATTTGGCTATTAAACTTATCTAGGACAAATTACAGTGGTTTTAACACAGACTAAAGGTCTTCTGAACCACTTTAAACCGTTGTTATGTTATGTTATTGCCATGAGCATTGGCACTGGAAGTTACTAATATGCCTATGTGTCAAGACAATAGATACAGTGCATTTAAGTGTCTTGCAAAAGCCATTCATACATATATTGGTATAGGTTTAATTAGCATGGCAGAATATGTAGTGTTAGTTCATTAGCTAGGCAGTTTCACCATCCTTCAACATATAAACAAAGCTGGCACTGGCATTCTCACTTCAGTGGGAAATGGCAGAGTTAGTTTGCAAGAAAACATAGTCCAACTGATTTTGTTTGCAGTGAAAACTTTTTTAATTAGTCAACAGTCAGAATGGTATGGTAAATTTTAGTTTTAAAAATAAAGAAGCTCTTTGTAATCATGAGATATTTGTGAAGATTATGTTTTAATGAATTTCAAACCTGTGAATATGTGCTGTGACAGGACTTCTGACGGCCATTGTGATTGGCATTGCATTGGTCATTGCGGTCTGTATCGTCACAGTGGGACTTGTCTACATCAAACGGTATGTTTTGTAACTGTAATCAAAAGAATTTTGATAGCTCCTATGTAGAAAAAACTCATCAGTGTTTTGGCATGACTGCCAGAATAGCAAATGTATGTATGTAGTTGGATATCTACTTAATGTCGAATCTTAGAATGAGATTTGAATCTGGTCATAGACATGCACGCCTTTGGTATAGAAAACGTTTAACATTGTTAAACTTTTTCATGGCAAGTCGACTATTGAGAAGAGTTCAGTTTTATTAGGTCCCTGTTAATGCAGCGCTGTGAATGGGATAGTTTTTTAAAATTTTTAAAAAAAATCAGGAAATCACAATTATTTGGATTTTGTACCATGATGCAAGAAGTCAATGCATTGTGATACAAAAAAACAATGTCTACATATTCGCTTGTATTGCGTGAATGTTACTAAACTGGTCTCATTGATTAGGTTTGATAGTTTACACCATCTGTACCCATTTTTACAGAGTAAACGAAAATAATATGCATGACATAATTATTTCGATGCACCACAGTTGAAATGCTCTTAATAAGAACTTGTTCATATTAGGTAAATGACTTAGAATTTAATTAAATGTGGTAACTGATTTTTATGGCATATAAGTATTAACAGGTTCTTGGATAGAGGTTAATACCTAAGAAGAGCTAGTTATATGAATTAATTTAAACAGTAAAGAGAGTCGTATATTGTTTTCAGACAACACAGAGAACTCCAGCGACCAGAAGCAACTCTCTACGTGAGACCCGGTCAGTGCATTTATGAGCTTCGTGAACCAATGCCTACACAGCCTCTACCAGAATGTGGAACTCTCACAATCCGGAAGCCAACCGACCGGATGCCAAAGGGCACTGGACAGGTTGTCCGGCTGGCTGCCGGTCGTCGCAACCTGTATGATGCTCCGCGACTCATGGAGTCGCGTCCGCTCCCTTCGATACCGAATTTAAATGACAGCGGATGTGGATCAGGTGATTCCGTACGGATGCTTCGGATGTTCTCGGACTCGGCAGCATCCACGTCAATGGAACAATTCAGTCCACACCATCGTGCCACTCCAAGAGCAGCATCCGGATCTGGGGCAAAGCTGTTGGCATCATCGCAAGAGACTAAGATGCCTGGAGGACCGACACGGGTAAAGGCTGAAACGTCACAGGTACCACTTGTACCATGTGCGGTTGGTCCAGGTATTGACGCCGCCGGACTTGTTCCACAGCATTATACGGTTCTTGATCCGAACGAGGTACGGCAGCTCATGCACAGCGGGACCCCTGTAGCCGGGACCAGCCATCAGATGCCGCAGTCGCCTTGGTCGTCTGGGGCAATGCGAGGTGGTGATCAGACGGCCTGCACGAGTGCCTGCTCTTACCCTTCTTCTTTGCCCTCGCACACAGACGACTGTAGCAGTTCGACAAGTGGTGAAGAGGGTCATCCGCTGAATGGCGCTAGCAACGAGATACCACTGAGGCCAATGAGAGAGGTTTCACAGCCAAAGATCGACTCCAGTGCCACCGCTGCACCATGGTCAGGCGAACCAAAGGCGGAAATTAACAACAGCGGAAACAACAGCTGGCCATGAACTGGTTCAACTACAAGAATCTAGAGGAGTTGTTTAGGAATGAGATTCACAGATGGCCAGAATGGAGCCTGGGAGCCGGTTCTCGAAAATGTTTGACAGGTGCTCATTGTAAAGATGTACAGCTGGTCATCAAAGAGTTTAACAGCTGAGGAGTTGTGTAATGGATGTAAACAAGTGTGTGTTATTGTTAAATGGTCATTAGAGTTTAAAACCTGGTCATCAAAGAGTTTAACAGCTGAGGAGTTGTGTAATGGATGCAAACAAGTGTGTGTTATTGTTAAATGGTCATTAGAGTTTAAAACCTGGTCATCAAAGAGTTTAACAGCTGAGGAGTTGTGTATTGGACGTAAACAAGTGTGTGTTATTGTTAAATGGTCATTAGAGTTTAAAACCTGGTCATCAAAGAGTTGAACATGGGGCAATAAAGAGTTCAAAGACAGTGGAAGAGTTACCAATGGTTTTTGATTGGATTTAAACACTATTTGTGAACACGTTAAACCGCTGGCTGTGAGAGGCCTTTGACAGTTCCTTATCATGAAGGCATCAAGTAAAAATTATCTCAGTGAATGACTGGCTTTGAAAAGATGTTGGCTGTCGAGAGGCTTGAACGACATGTCAAAGCAGCTGCATATATAAATGAGTTTAACAGTTTGATTTCAATCATGTCCTATGATGTACATGATTGTTGACTTTGTGTCAAAGGACATCACAACAAATAAGGAACATTTGAAAATTAAATGAATTTGATATTCAGTAGGCAGCCGACTCAACTAGTCAGAAGTTTCTGTAGTGTGAACCGTGAACGTAGTATTTATTCGAATTTTAATCATTTGAAATGACGAGTATGCCGTAAGAAAGTTTGTCGCTTTCAGGAAGTTAAAGATTTGAAGTTGTTATGTGAACTGTAACTGTATACATTGCTTAAAATTATACAGTAATGGGGCGGGTTAAATACTTTGTTCGCTGCCGACAATTTGTTTAAGATACCACTAAATGTTGTTTGTCACTGCATGGTCGAATCCTTACACGTACCGTCAGAACATTCATGTGTATATTTTGTTTGTAACGTTTGGGATCCGAGTAATTTGGTCACTTGAATGAGAAATTACCTGTAAAACACCAGACATGAAACTGTGTTGGAACTTGGCATTGAATGTAACTTGCTGTTTCGTTTATTCATTTATAGCCTTCAGACCTATAATTTATCGTAATGCGAGTGATGGTTTCCTCCATCCATTACCACAAGTTTTAATAATGTAATAATAATAACTTTTATGATGTTGTCATCTTAACTCACAAGGTATCAACCAATGGCATGCAAAAAAAACTGAATCATTGGCTGGTTGGGGTCATCCACAAAGGACATCTGCAAAGAAGAGGAGGGGGCTAGGGGAAAAACAAGATGTCCAGAATGTTGTATGTAAATTTTCTTATAATTAAAAATAAAGTAATTCTAACGTAAAAATACTTAAAACTATGCAGTAGATCAAATAAAAATGAAGAAAGTATAGCTATTACACTCATTATGCATTCCATAAGATGAAAACTAAAAGCTCCGATAGAATCATTGCATTCAAATCATATACAATAGATGTTCCATTGATATCCAGCTTTACTTCGTCTATCCAATCAACACTCCATTTTCTCAATTTGTGATTACAACCATTAGTTCCCGTTGCCGACGTTCATTGACTATTTGTGGCTTGATACGTTTTGGCTTTATAATTGATTCCTGCTTGTGTGTTACAGAATGGCTACCTAACTTCCAAAACCCCAAAAAATGACACCAACCGCAAAAGTAAACAATCCAAAATGTATGAATAGGGGCTGTCCACATATTACGTACGCAGCGAGGGGGTTTCAAATTTCGACGATTTTGCGTATGGTGGGGGAGAGGTCCCGAAAATATGTACGTACGCAAATATAATTGTCTAATTATGACGTTCACAATACAGAATATGAAAATCAGAACTGTAAACCTAATCACAGACTATATTCCTGCTTAATCAATCATATGTAGCATTAAAACTGTTTCAAATACAAGAGTTGTTAGTGTTTTAATTCTTCAAAACAGTTAACTGATTTAAGCTGTTAAATATGATGCTTAGCCAAAATAAACAGCCTGTGGTAAAAATCAATGTCTTATAGATGTCCTTAGCTATTTAACCTTTCCAATGTGGGAGAGGAGGGGTATAGCTCAAATGCATGTACGCATGAGGGAGGAGGTCCACGAAATGTATGCGGTGTAACAGTGGGAGGAGGTCCGAATATCCGATTTTGCTTGCGTACGTAATAAAATTATATGGATGGGCCCATACAATTATAGGCCCTAATAATTAGTTTTGTTAAATTGTGGCAACAGTTACTGCTAATTAAGTGGAACTTGTTTAATTTGGTGGCACTTTTTAATAAAATTACGCAGTTTGATGTGATGATGTGACGCCACATTTTGTCGACCCCCTCCCCTCGTCACGCTTCGTCACAAATGGGTGACCCCTCACCCCTAGGCGCTTGACGTCATTTATGGACGGCCACATGGACAGATCCGGTCAATATCAGAGATGCAAAAAACCAAGATTTTTTTAAATCAAAAGTTTTTTTGTTTTTTGTTTGTTTTAGTTTTCCCTTTGGTTTTGTCACAACAGATTTGTTATAAAAAGCATCAAACACAGCATGAAAAAGAGCTTCAACTCGTTTATATAATTAATTTGGCTTGATTTCGGACTTAATAACACACAATTAGTAATATAATAGTAATATTAGCAAATTGAATAAAAATATTCAAAAAACCAAAAAACTGCCATTTTGGTTTTTTTTTAAACCAAAAAACCAACATGTTTGCAGTCCTGGTCAATATGGATGTACAGACTGAGCCTATAAACATTGGTTACCACTAGAATAACAGACGCCACCACCCTTTCCAGATGGTTATGGTGTAAGAAAGGGACATAATAGTAGCCTAGATTGCACATGCGCCTAAATAATTATCCCTTTTAAATTTATTAATATAGGCCTATAATGAATTTGAGATTGCAAGTTCCAGCGCCAATATGTATCAACATTTTCAAGTTCAGAGCATAATGGTATTAGCTGTAGCTGACGCTAGAATTAAAATGTAACTGTCGTCTGCATATTTAAGTAACCTATTTACTATTTTAAAAAATATAGGCCTAGGTTTCGAAACGGACTCTAATGAGTATCATACCTAAGGAACGACCCTTTCGTGCCTCTGTAATACATACTTCTTCTAAAATAGCGACACCATACGATACCAACAGATTTTCAAGGACGGCGGTTTGTATTCGGCACGCTTTGCGTAAGAAATTTTTGCTTTGTTTTCTTACAAAGTTACCGTCATGGTCATGATGTCGATGTCAAAAGATACGAAGAAACGAGTGTCAACCGTGTTGTCGGTTGCGAAAACAACTTTCCACTATGGCTACATACCTCTAATACTTTATCTAGGTGAGTGGCGGTGCACACATTGTGGCGATATTTGCGGATGTTTCAAGTCTCTGTCAAAACAAAAACGACCAGCTAATAGTTGTCGCATTTCAATCATTTTGTTGGCATCACTGGTATTGATTTTTTATTATTCTTAGGTCGGATGCTATGCGGGGCGTGCACATTGATCGGTCTTGTTCGAATGTTTAATATATTTTGAGCCACTTCCATCATGTTGATTTGATATTAACATTCGAATAAATTATTACATTCTCTCATTAGCTCAATGACTCAAAGCAGTTTAAGATTTCCAAGTGATTTCTCGATGAATAACTTGTGGCAGACAGCATAAAATCCTCTGTTGGAAAGTTAGGCCTACTCATTTTCTCATTGTGAGCAAATGTGTTAAAAATGAAAATTTAGGGTTCTCCATGTTTGTTCATTTTATGAATCCATTATCCCAGCATTTCCCAATTTCTTTGTCCGTGTAACCCTTTTTACCCTAACTTTTTTTGGCGGAACCCCGTACAAGATTAGATTAATAACAAAACAAATATCGATGACAATGACTAATTAATTATCTTATCTTACACAGATTTTAAGCAAAAGTCCTCCATTTGTTCACACTACGAGATTTTTGCAGAACCTTTGTCTTCATCTCACAGAACGCTAGGGTTCTGCAGAACACAGTTTGGGATTTGCATTATCCAATTGCTAAAAACAGTCTGAGATCTTGTGGTAATTGCCTCGGTGGACAATTCATTATAGGAAGCATAAAACAATTTTTACATATCCATTTTTATTGTGTGAACGTTACTAAATTGATCTCGTTGATTAGGTGTGCTAGTTTACACTATCCATACCAATTTTTACAGTGCATGACATACCATATTTTGACACAGATGTGAAAGGTGAGTTCATGTGAGTGCGTCCACTAGAATGCTACTTCTTATCCGTAGAAAGAATGCTCTATGTAGTTGGACAAGGACTTGACATTTAAAGTAAGAACATGTTTGAAACAAGAGTTACTTTGTGTTTGGGCCCATTTGGTGCAACTCCTGTTTGCACTTTCAGGAAGCTGTTCGAGATTTGTTTGCCTGGGCAAATTGGTAGTTGACGCTTCTGTGGGAAACTTTTGTGGCGGTATACAGCAATAGGAAAATCTAGTAATAATCATGTAAGCTGTGCAGTCCATTGTCTAATATTCCAACTTCATGAAGTTGTTTGAACCCATAAAATATTGCTACTGGAGTTGTAGATGTACTGTATAAATATTGCATACAAGCCAAAGGTGTTTGGCTGCATTGTGTTTTATTTGATGAAATAAATAGTTGGGTATTTGTAATCATAAAGTTGTATAATTCTACTTCAAAAGGAACTCTTAGGCAATCCAGATCTTGTAATGCAATGATAAAATTCTCCCAATTTCTCAGATAACATGAATATTTTCTCTGCACAATTTACTTTAAGAATTCTGATGTTTTGACATTCTTTGTTGTGAATTGCTAAGACTACCGATGTATTTCGTATGATTTTAGAACATGACATCATAATTTAATATGTCACATGATGACAGGGCTAATTAAATATGCAAGTCATGCATTGTTATGCGTCAAATTATGATTGCCGATGACTTCAAGTCTCACCAAATCAAAGTCAAGTCAAAGCAAATTACATGAAAAGTCGTCTAAATTAAAATTTATGATATTTGAACATTTTTAGATTCTGTCCATTAACAACCATTAACCACTGCCATTTGCAATTGCACTACAAGAGGGAGTATTAGTTAAAAATGTTGTGAAGACTGAATTAATTGTGCAAATCCGCTTCCTAGAGAAGTCGTTATATTCAAATAATTGGGCAACACCTGCATTAGTTAAGAAAGCCCCAATCGTGGCACAGCCTGGCACACCCACTGAGTTCGATATTCAATCCTAAGCAAAGCTGGATTGTAAGGCTAGTAGTATATAAATTGACTATGACTTCAATTGTGTATGACTTAAGCTGCAAAATTGTATATGCGAATGGCTGCGTTCTGTCAGCTATATGTTCTCATTAAACGGCAATACGATACAATGGTGACGTTACGATACGTTACAGGGTGGGTGGCTAAAACAATGGCCATTTTCAGTGTTATGTAATAATGCAATGACCCCTTTGCCACATATTCATGTTGGTCATATGACATACTTGTGTATAACCAGTAGACATAGATGTGAAAGGGTAGTGCATTGCAGTGCCTCCACTAGAATGCTGCTTGTTATTCAAAGATAGAATGCTCTTTGTGTAGGCATCTGATCCCTTAATTAATAGGGAGATATGTTTGAATTCCAAACAGCTTCAGAGCAGTCTTTTCTCTGAACAATGTCAACCCTCTGATCAAGTTTGCAAATTGTGTCAATCATCTCAGAAATGCTAAACAGCAAACGAGAAGATTGGTTTTGTTACCAAGTTTGCTGGAGTTCGGCTTTAGTCAAGTGTACCTAGAAACTGCAGGTTTTTTTGGGGTTTTTGTGTTTCTAATTCATTCTATTGATTAATTTTTACAGGTTTTAAACATGGAGCTGAGCCTGGAACACCACCATTGACAATTTTCAGGTATGATACAATCGTGAGTCTATATTTGATTACAGCAGTTTTACGTAGCGCCCCTTCAAGGCCATCTACTCAGAAGCGCTCCCATCCCAGCCTCGGTCAAACAGAACAGTCTTAAGTCCAGAGAAGAATATGGCAGATTGACCTATTGGTGTGAAACGCAGTGCCACTGGAAGGCCTTCCAGGTCGCCGGGACAGCCAGTGAGAAAGCACCACGCTGTCAGATGACAGTCCGCGCTAGGGGGACAAGTAATTCCGCTTGCCCAGCATAGCGTAATGAGCCATGGTGTGGAACAGTTACAGTGGGGCAGCAAAGTTTAATCAGGTACGGAAGCGCAAATCATAACCAGCAGAAGTGCAAGTCATTACCAGCGCAGAGACTCGATAGGCAGTACACTGCGGGTAAGGGAGTGTACATATTTATCTGCTCCGATGTCTTTGATTAAAGTTGCTGACTCAGTTGACTCCTCTCCACAAAATCTATAATGGAAAGTGGTGTAAAGTATAGGCATATCCTGAGTACTTTGTAAGCATTTCTTTTTAAGTGTGGCTTATTGGGGGAGGGCATTCAAATCTGCTGGTGACTGGAATCAGCTTGCACCTTCGATGCTGTCACCTATCCATTGCTTTTGCAAGGACAGTTGGAAACATTCATCTTCTGTATGGGTACATGACAAAGCAGCGTCTGTGTGTCAGTGTTCGTAAGACGTTTGTATTTGTATCCTATGTTTACACATTGTGATGTCTATGTTGTCTGAAGTTGCCATAAGTTATCTGAATAAAGTCAATAACTATAATAATTTTACTGTTTGTTTTACAGTCTTCTTTGGCAATGAGCAGCCTGCAGACATAGCATAGAACTCATGTGAACGTCTGCAATTCTAGAGAAGTGTGAGCGAGTCACCAATTTGAGCAAGAACTCTGCACCTGAAACATTGTCTCTCAGTCGTAGGAGTGTTTTTTAATTGCTCTCATTCTTTGATCGGAACGGATCCTTTGTGAACTCTTGCTGATAATGTTTAGAGTGAAATGTCTATGATGTCTGGTGTTTTTTGTGAAAAAAATCTTCTGTTGGTTGCAGATACAATCATACCCTTGCCAATTTTTTTTAGAGGTTACAGATATTCAGGAATAGTTTTAGCAGCCAAGTCTTGTGAGTGTCACCACCATTAGTTCAGATTTTCTATGTTACCAGCTTCATACGCTACACGTGTAGACAAGAAAGCAGATTAGTAAATTTGCTACAAAGATATTGAACCAGTCTGCAATTCACATGAATGAGCCTCTATCAGATGCCCTGTATTCTGACCTGGCATTAAAACTACCAGGCATGTAGACTTGATTTGGTATATCTCCAGTAATAAGCTGGTCTTGCTGATTCAGCTTTTGCAAAGATTTCCATAATATTATCTTTAAGAGAAGTAATCACTTTAATATTTGTTAGGTAACTTGCTTCTTAAAACTAAGCACAAAGTGATGCCTCAGAACTGCAAATGTATAATTATTTATTTATCTAGGTTAAAGTTTAATAAAATTGAGTGGAATGACCAACCTTGCACATTTCAAAGATAATGCATTAAAAATTTAGACTGGCATAAATATTATGTACAACGTGAATGTCAATTTCAGGAACAGACTAACATATGTGTTGTTCAGTGAAGATACTGTGCAGTCACAAAAAAACGTAACTCCAGTTTTTTAGGTTAACTCGTACATTACTTTACAGATAGTGGACAATTGTATTGTGCTTGTATTTTAATGAAGATCATTGCCTTTGAATCATATGTGACCATGCAGTTTGATGGCATGATTGGCTTTTATATTAAGTTAATTTTAATTAGTGTAGGCTTCTTTCTGGCATAGTTTATGGTATAGGGGCAACATGTATCATGACCTCATAGATGATGAATTTCTGTGAAGACGACCTCTGATCTACTTCAAGAAACTCTGGTTACTATGAAGGATTACAAAAAAATATTATAATTTCTGGTATTTATCAGGGTTTCAATTTGGGGAACCATTGTTGGGGTGTGTACATTTGATAGCATGATGGTAGTTGGTTTGGTTAGCTAATGGTGGCTTGTTTGAGAGATTTTATTATTTGGCTAGCACAGGAACCTCGATGGGCATGACACCCATTCAAATGGTCCGTGGAGGTGAAGTTTCTCTCCCGATCGATTCATCGAAAAATTGGCAAGGGCGTACATCTGCCATTGCATTTACAATGGTGATGGTGCACAACTTGCACATTCATTGTTATCAGGCCTAGTATTTATTATTATTCATGGTCTCTTCTGACCTGGTATAACTAATTACAAAATTATTAAGCCTATCGTTACTTAACAAGTAATAAACCAAACTTGTTACACCTATAAAACAATTGATAATGATAACGGTGACGTCATAAAACAATTGATAATGATAAGTGACGTCATCTATATCCCGTGAATGCATCGTTGTATTTAATGGTGAATCCGATGCCTATTGCCTATCCAATCAATGATGGCAAATAAAATAAATACTGTTGTCATTAGGAAGACATGACAGATAATGAATAAAACAACCTATAACAATTAACCCGTTGCGTAGTAACATGCAATAATTAACTATAGGTTTCCTAGCAATCTGCTATTGTCTTTACGTCATAAGCGAATTTAAACCGTATTGTTTAAATATTAGTTGCCCCAGTCAATAGTGAGATGGAGATTCAGACGCTCATGGCGTTACACTGACCCATCATAAGTAGGAATATATATATATAGTTCTGCCATTTATCCAGCTGCGGCACTTGGTTGCTGCCATACAATCATGCCGTATGAGACGAATAGCCTATAGAAGTCCAAATTTGTGCTTGTAGCTACTTGAATAAGGTTTGTATCCTGCACTCTGCAGTGCACACGGGTATAAAAAATGTGGCCAGGAAACCCGACGAAGCGTGTAACAATGCGATGTCCGAAATTCTTATTGTGTCTTGGTGTCAAACTATGCGTAGACCTACGCCTAAAGCACGTACAACTTCTTTGGTGAAAAATTAGGCTTCCGAGATCTAGCCCTGCCCATAAGCCCACTCATACATAGAACCATTATGGGCCTAATAGAACCCCCTTTACTTATGACCTTATTCCAATTATGCTTTTAATATGAGACGACGAAGTAAACCATACTAGTAATGTAAACTGACGAATGTGTTATGTTTTGGCTAAATAATTCTTCGATTAGCAGTTCACAGCAGTTACGCCTAAATCTCAGACGCAGCAGTTGCTGCATGTCTATGAGAAAACATTGCAGAATCTTTCTGGATGTTGAAATCGGTATATAATATATGTGGACGTAACTGGATATCTGCGCATAGAGTACGATTTTGGTACAGCGTGCACGGTATACGTCGATCGTCAGGTAAACACGACATCTGCGATCGCACCCTGGGAGGTCGTCTTCGCTGCGGTTAGAAGCCGAAATCAGCGACGTTTATCGCAGGAGAGTAGCCGCGGTAGTTTTCGATATCAACGATCCTCGCTTTGTCGGTATCACTCTGCTGAAGGATGAAGTTGGAGTCGAACTGTTTGGCTCCCTGTGGCAAAGGCTGCTGTATCGGAGGCGGCAGTCGGCGCGAGTACAGGTCTTCGGGGGGCGCTTGGCCATAGGGATTGCGGCCAACGCCAGAGGGAGGTCCGAAGTCCCCGTCTCCTCCGCTGACCTTTACGCTGCTCTGGTTCACGTACGCTTGGTCGATATCGGCGTTGCTGCGAGGAAGGCGCTTCTGATAGATGGGGTCCTGGTCACCATTAGGTGTCGGGGCGCTGAAGACTCTCGTCTGGACTACGGGTACGATCACGGTGGGCTCGTTCCCGGTTTTCGTTGGATCCCTGCTCTGCAGTCCATAGTCTTGTTTGCCCCAATTGGTCATCTTGACAACCGGGTCTTTTCTGCTTACGGTTGTAGCCGTCTGTTTGATAATCGGGAACCCGTTGCTCGGAGGTTGTTGGGGAGCGACGGCGGGTGCAGAAACTGGAAAATCTACGGCTGGAAGAAGATACGGATTGAAGGCAAGTGCCTTTGACGCACCTGGTTCGCCAAGCTTTACGACGCCACCGTTGGGAAACGCAGTGTTCCAGCCATTCATAGTGACATCCTGGTCGACGAAAATCGCGTCCTGGTCTGTGCCGTAAACCACCATCGGCATAACTGAAGGTTGTTGTGGTCTCACGATCGGTTGCTCAGGAATGTATGGGGTGCGCAGATGTCCACCGGACACTGTCTGCATGGCAGAGCAATCCTCCCCTTGGATCTGGAATTTCTGGATCAGACCTGGGCTGGGCGTGTAGAAGAAGCCCGTAAGAGGCGGTCTCTCGTAGAACTCGGCCGGGGTACCATCAGCGCACTGACTGCTGGTGGTGATCTCCAAGGTATCACTGCACTGTCCCGCAGTTGAGACCAGGGCTCTCTTGGGCGGCCGGTCGCAGGCCCAGCCACCCTTGTTGCTGAAGGCGTGCATCGTTGCCTGAACCAAGAGCAGGGAGGCGTCCTTTGACTGACAGATGAATGCATAGCAGTCGGTCAGCGGTATTCCGTTGCTGCGACCCATGACGCAGGTGAATATCGCCGGGTAGGGCGATCCAGCAGCCTTAGGGTCGTCAACTGGTGCAAAGTACAGCTCGCCCTTCTCCATGTAGCAGCCCGGCTGGAGGTTATCGACAACGGCCTTGACGGCGGCACACGATTGGAGGGTCTGGATGGGAAGCCAGAGATCGGTGTCGAGCGGATTGACTGGTTCCATCAGCAGACCGCTCGTGTAGATCGTAAGAACGGAGTCCGTGTCTGTGTCCCGCGATTGGCTGTCGTTCTTCGTATAGAGCTCGCAGAGGGGTTTCTGGATGGCCTCCATGCTTTCGAGGGTAACTTTGGGAGCAGCCCGACCGATGTAGAGCACCCGGAACTTGGCCAGCGGTACATGTGGCTGGTCAAAGACAGCGGTGGACACGCCAGATCCTTTTTCGCCGGAGTACATATTGACCAAATCGCTATCACGTCTTTCGTACCTGCTTAATATACTTACTTCCTTTGTCCGAGAAGTCCTTCAAAACTGTCCCAATTCCGCAAACTTTACCACATGTATCTGAACAGTCCCTCGTCCACTTGGAGTCTTCACAAAAGTCAGGAACAGTAGGCAGAGACTGCTCGATAGATCTCTATCCGACTCTTTCCCAAAGTACAACATATTGTAAAACTGCGCAGTTTGTCCGTGTGTCTTTATTCTGTATCTCGTATACAAACACAAAACGACCAACGATTAAGCCGCACGAACAAACTCTAGCCTTCTGACCACTCCCAGCAGAAGGGTCTGTGTGCAAATGCACATGAGCTATTGTGTACACACGATCCACCCAAGCGCGTTTTCTGAGGGCGTATAGGCCATACCCAACACGGACAATGCACGATTCTCTTCGTCTCGGTCCGTTTCGCTCGAGTAATTTCTCGCTTCAGTGTTTCTAGTCTGGTCTACACGCTGGGTTCGACCAATCTTCAGAGTTGGGTTGGCTGTATGTCGAGCGTGACTTTGGTCCGGTAAAGCTCGGAATTTGGCTGCTTGCGACTTGGTAAATAACGACACATAGATATGATGTTATGAATGACCCTAATTTAACTAGTTTCCTATCTCCAGATGCATGTAAAAGTTACAATATCGAAAGTTAGCCTTTAAGCTTTACATGTATCAACGGCTTCAGGTTGGGAACGAAAAGTTAACTACTCGTCTTCTATAGCAGTGCAAATGATCAGCCAATCCCAAGTACGGACAAAGGAGGAGGGCGAAACTAATGATCTCTGTTATGCCATGTCATCAAACACTGTACAAGGCCTACTACATTGCAGAAAATTAAAGCTATTTGATGCCATCTTACCATCGACTCTGGCCAACTCAACAGAGAGTAGCCTTAACAATCGAACCGAATACAATAGAACACAACACTCAGTGTACAAGTCAATGTTGGGCTCGAGACCAAAACCTCGAGACCAAGACTGAGAGGTCCAGGACCAAGACCGAGGGACCAAGAGCAAGACAGACTTTTTTATAAACAATTCAATTTGTTAAGGCGCTAAAATGGAATAACACGCTTAAAACATTAATTTTATTGCTGAAGAATACTAATTTTAATAATGGTCCAGAAAACAGTTTTACCGGCCAGTCTGAACTTTTGCGGGTTCAGCCCTTGGTTTCGGCCTGAGAATATCACACTACAATTTACTTGCAGAATACGATAGGTAAATGCTTTAATACATCTGAACAAGTAGATTAACATTCCCTTTGAATGGCATAGGCTTATACTTGTACCCTGAATTGTAGGTTAATATTGACTACACGTGACCAACCACATAATTGTTAGGCTGTTCCAGAACCTTGAAATTTGTGAAAGCAAATTTTGAAATGGCTGGTTCCATTGCAAATGCACTTTTGTTGCTCATAGTAACATGTATATATAGATAATCGGTACGTCATAAATCAATAAAAAGCGTGTAAAGCCTAAATATCAGGTGTCTCTAATATTCGAAAATAGCCAACAAATATCAAAGAAATTGCTCTGATATGGCAAATGACCAAGAACGCTAACCTAAGACGGAGACCAATCCCAAGACTGTTCTTTAAGACCAAGACCGACGCAGTCGAAACCAAGACCAAAGCCGATGGTCTGAAACCAAGACCGATGCATTCAAGACCAAGACCGCAGTTTTCCGATCTCGAGACCAAGACCGCGGTCTCGAGACCACATCCCTGGTACAAGTCATCTACAGACTATTTTGCCCATATTGAACTAATGCAGCTGCAAGACATGGATGACCACAGATTTCATGTTTAACAACCTCAACATCTTCAACATACTGGTGCTTTTTAGCTGCATGAGAATTAAATCAGATCTGCTGGACCTTGCACAAGGTCAGTGTTCAGTGGCCCTCTTAAAGAGCTCAACGCGTGATTTTTTTTAACGACACCGTTCTATATCAAAGATGATTTGGTGTCGCCCTCCTCCTTTCTCCAGGCTTGGGACTGTCAAAGTCAAAACGCGTGAACCTGTATATTCGGCTATACATGCAACGCGGTTGGCTCAGACGGTGTCTAGATCAGTTGGAGTCTGAATCAGTCTGGGATCTGACTCAGTCGGAGTCTGGCTTATTATGGATCAGTGGGGATCTTGCTTAGTCAGGGTCTGCCTCGGTCAGGGTCTGGCTCAGTGAACGTCGAGCTCCAGATAACAAGGAAGCACTTAAGAACAGGGAAACTGTTCGAGAGTATCGAGCATAACAAACTTGGCTTCTATGGCATCGATGTCTAATGTGACAAGTTTATGATTGTTGACATTTGGTTGCTCTGCACAGTGTCAGCATTGCTATTCACGGGTCAGCCATTTAGAAGAGATAATAAATATTACAACAGCTTTTCATTACTAAATCAGTTTGTTTGCAGAAAAGAAAAATTGAAAACTACACAATCTGAGATCAGAAAAAGCCAACAACAACATGCGATACATGATGCCCTCCATCAAAATCATTCTAAAATGTAACATTGGCATAAATTCCTGTAAGGCAACTCTAGGGGGCTCGTGCTACAGCAATAATTCAGTTGCTAGGCTTAGTGATTCAACCACCACACATTGTTTAATCAATTAAAAAGTAAGACATTCTTTATACACCTGAATAAGACTGAATAAGAGAGTCAGGAGTACATGCACTCACACAATCGGTCAGAGCATGTTTTGCCATTAGTCCATTATGTCATCACTGTAATCTAACTACTGAACTTCGTTTTAAAATAGTAGTTGTCTGCCATACCCCATTGTTTTTGTATTTACCAGCAGAGGAGTACAGAGGTCATGCCTCCACCTTAGCTGATCTCTTGGCTCCATGTAGACCTCTTCAAAGCATCTCACCTCTACTAACTTAGTGAAATTTGCTAAGGCCTGAAAAACGTATGTTGTTCCTCATCTTGCTTTTGTTAGGTGCTTAATGCCTCAACCTCCCCCATTAGACAATGTCACTGAATGTGGTACTTTTAGGTCAATCCATGGGAAAGAATAGGTTGATAGAATTGTACATACATACAGGGCTGTAGACAAGGGAACACAAAGGCATACAGCATGTACTTGCTTCTGATTATTTTGCCCACTAAAAACTGCTTTAGGAAAATTGTGACTGTCGGTTACTGTACCTTGTACTTACCTTTAAATATACCACTACAACTCTCTTTGTACTTAATTCAATAACAATCACCCAGTCAAGAACTAACAAAGCCAAAAGTTGCTTAACATCAATGACAAGCCACTCCATAAATGTCAGCTTTAAACTTGCTGAACTGTTTTCTTCGGGAAGCAATTTCACAAAGAGAGAAATATGAGCAAAAGTGTCTTTGGACCCACAGTAACCCATGTAATTATTCACCAATGATTCTATGGTAGTAATACTCATAAAACAGAAGAGAAAGCAAATATTGCCAAAGCCTCAAAACAAACTTTCAAGAGACGAGTTCAAATGAACTGATATAACCTGACATCTGTTAATGCTGTTCCAAATGTAAACCACAAAGTTGCAAATTAAATCTTAAAAACAGCATCAGAAACTTCTGTTTCACTTTGCTTAAAACACCATAGCCTGGCATCTGTTAAATGCTTATGATTTTCTGAACCTACTGGATTTCAACCGCAAGTCTTCGATGGACTTGAATTTTGAATACGGTTCCACATGAAGTAACCATCAATTCATGTTTTGTGCATTGTATTACCTGTGCTACACAAGTATCTAAATCCGATTACATCACATTACCAACGATGAGATCTGAACTCTGCATCACAGCGTGAATGCAACCAACCTCTATATAGACACTGAGTTAAATTTTAACATGCATTCTTCTAAAATAAACACACACAAATATTAACAAAGAAAACTAACATTAATTGAATAGTAACCAAAGGGCTAAAGTATGGGTTAATGCATTAAATTGATGAACTGCTGTAAGTCAGTGTCATATGTATTAATAATTAACTTAAGTAACTTATGTTGCACCAACCAAGGCATCAAACAACGGCACATCAAAACCAAGTGATACTCAGGTTAACATCCACATGGTCCATCTGCTAGAGAGAGAGAGAGAGAGAGCCAACCTATGGTGTATACACAGCTTGAAAGAGATAAGTCTTAAGTTCAGAATGAAATGACATGTGATTGATGCACATACACAGGGCAAGAAATTCTGAAACTGTAGTTCAACAATTGAAGAGCTTGATCACAAAAAACAGTTGTTTTTCATATGACTAGAGCAAGGCAATCTGATAACCTCCTTGACTAATGATAAGTTCACATGTGGCATGAGGATTGATTTTACCCTTGCCTATCCTCCTTAGACTGTCTTTTTTAGTTATTTCTCAAGTCAAAGAATTCTGAACTCTCTGATGCATTAAAGAGTTGCTACTGGTGCATACTGAACATACTCTGAGCAACTAGGGAACATGACAATAATAAGAAACTCACAGTATGCCCAGTGTGCCTTGTTCAGGTGGTGCCAGACCCAAGCCTGGATAAAGAGCAGGGCAGCACTAACTCAGAGAATGTACAGGATACACATTTTTCATGTATGTATGTACCAAGACACTTAACACATCACTTGTTATTATGGACCTCTCAAAAGCTAAGAGCAGGTCTACTACCAGAGCAATTGCAATTTCATTGCAAGTGTATATTTGTATAGCACCACTTCAAGAGAAACTCCTCAGAGTTCAGTATACTTGAGAATGTATGTGCACAAGAAATGCTTGCTGTGACATGAAATAGAATTCAAAGTGAAACAAGACTCATAGATTGGGGAGAGTCAACCACATGTATGAGACTGGTAAAATTGGTAATAAACTACAGAGGTGGTTAACCTGAATAACAGATGAGTTAACACACTGTACTTACATTGGTAATCACAACTGCATTGTTACAGCATGGCTACTGTAATGACTTCCAGTCTGTGTTATGGCAACAAACCAGCAAAAGATTCACATGAACTTAATGACACAATATTACTCGTGTTCTTCATTAGTAAACAAACTACCTTATATGTCATTGTAAGCCCACTTTCACTTCATTGCCATCTATGAAGTTCAATACACTTAAACTAATGAGACCGGCATAAATTACTCTACACATCGAAATTCTCAAAAAATGAGTAATAAATTACAAACAAATGACTAGCAGAATACACAACAATTCATAAATTAACATCAATAATCATAAACAATTATTAAACAGGTTTGCAGGATAAACTAGTCAGCATGAGCTAATAATAACAGTTAGTAATAAGGTCAACAGACTCAGAATGATCATATATAAATGTTAACACTTTGAAAAAATTATCAGTGATTTTAAATAAGCTATAAAATTCATCGATATTTATGCATCAATGCAGGTCAATATTTATATAAATATCCACACTCTGAAATATTATAAGTGATTTTAAATAAATTATGAAAGTCATCAATATTTGTACATCAGTGCAGGTTAAAGAGTCATGGTTGAAAGCCAAATACCAAAGTGTTTAGACATTAGTGAAAACCAAATGAACTGATCTGTATTTTGACAGGTACAGTTAACAGAATCCTTTATGTGGGAGATGACAATCTTGTGACCTGACAGTGGAGATGGTATCTTGGCAAAAACTTAATATTCAAAAAATAAGGAACATTTCACAAATAAATAAAAATTCAATCAACATACTGTGGACTTTCAAGTTTGTAGCTGGTCTGATATTTGAAATTATCACCAATACGTTTTTGATAAGCATAATACAATTATGGAAATACAGATCTTGAAAGTTGATTCACTAGGATCATTCTGATTAAAATTCAGGACAATAGCTCTAAATAATCATCCTTTTACAATGCTCTCAACAAAAACTAACTCCATCTAAAACCATTTCTCACAATGCTTTCCACATAAACCATCTAATCAAAAAACACAATTTTTACAATTACAAGTCACAATTTCAATAGAAAAGCAGCAGGCCACAATAAAACCCTCATTGTGGCCAACAAACAGGTTGCATGTCTGCCATGTATGCAAAATTTACATAAAAGAGCCTTACACTAACAATTAACATCATTTTAATGAAAAGAAAGAATATTTGATTCAAAAATGCACATCGACAGAGTATAAAAATCCAATCATGATACTTTGTGTATAAAAGTGCAAATATTGTGTGTCAAAATTTGTTAATAATCATCTTGACATCTGAAAATCCATAATACCTAAGAAAAACTTGAGAATATCTAACAATATTTAATATAGTATTTAATGACAGACATTACTTACTCCAGGGCTTGTAATTGTAGTCAGTTTCAAGCATTAATATACAGCGCCATTTCAAGAAAGTGCGATTCTAAGTTACCTTCATTCCATGCAGCATTGCAGCAGCACTATCATAAACATGAATCATTTTGTCACCATCAGCACCAAGGGCATTGGTAGGATCAGTCCACATTGATTTCAATGTTCCAATCAAACTACACTATGTGCAGGCTGTAAACATTTACAATTACATAATATAATTTGTATCAGATACTGCAAATATTTACAAAATGTAACAATGACCAGATGCTGCAAATATTTTGTACAATATTATTTTGACCAGATAATATAAATATTTACATAAAATAATTTTTATCAGATGCTGTAACAATTTACATAATATAATTATTACCAGATGCTGTAAATACCTACATCCTATAATTATTACCAGCCAATTCATTTCTTCTTATTAGATCTCATTAGAAGTATTTACACAATACATTTTGTGCAGTTATATAAGTGGCATGGTTGGGAACAATTTATGTTCATTGTTTAAGCAGTAAATTCTGTATAGTTACTTAATAAGGCTAAGTCTTTAGTTTCTTATCGATCTCAACTTTAAACTTTTCTATTTATCCTTGTCTATCCTCCTTAGACTGTCTTTCTGTCTACTAGAACTGACCTTGTATCAGATTTGACCTGATTTTGGATTTGTATTGTTGCACTGGCGGTTGATGCCCTGTGCGTTATTATGGCAGTGCTATAGAAGTGCCTTAGTCAGAGTCATAACATACTACTTTAGTCCAACAATGAACAGAAATTGTTCCCAACCATTACACTTATATACTACTTTGAATTTGTAGTATTTACATGCCTACATTACGTTTACTAACCATTGCTGCTGTTGTCATTATCAATCAGTTACACATTGTTTATATAACAGTTTACCAAATAAGTGATTGACATATTGTTGCCCTGTCATGTTTACAAACACTATCATTTACAATTCATCCAATAAACACCACATTCTGCTTCAAAACATACAGTGGTCAAAATTTCTTTAACCATGCACAACCCAGCTCACATAATATTTCACCTGTCTTGAAATGGTACTACATAAATGCTTGATTGCACACACAATTTAGGAAATTCCACACAAACACCTTGAAGCAACAGAAGGACACATATATTCAGTGCCCAAATATATCTCATTGGCAGTCAGATCTTGCAAGGAATACATAATATTACATATGTGCGTATCAAATTTATGTATAGAAAGTGAGCACTGATTCAGGTCAGCAAGTCCTCTTAACGTCAAGACTAGAAATAATGATATACACCACTACATGTACATTAATAATATTGGTAAAATATATTTCAAATATGTAGCTTGATGTGATCTTTAAAAACCTGCTTCAATATAAACTAAGGGCAAATGCTGGAAGAAAAATTTTCAACATGAAATTTATGAACTGCATTAAAAAAACCTAAATGACAAATTATTTCATAATAAAATGCTAAACACACTCTCCCTGACTAGATTCCCTGCCAGAAAACTAGCTGCAGTACCTTAAATAACATTGTAATAATCAGATCAGCAGAGGTGTCCATGGCACATCAGCTTGTGGCAGTGAATATTTCAAACACACCTGGAAAAGGAATTAATGTGGAATGCTGCAAGAAACTCATTGGCAATAATTGTTTCATATCACCTGATCTTGGCTGCTAAAGTGTTCATGAAATTAGCAGCAGGCAGCAAGGTTACTATCTAGAGCAAAGCCTAATTCAACCTCACATTAAAATCGTCAGTTCAATATATCTAAGTGACCCTACACACTCATTTATCCTAGAATACCATTGCTAAATGCTAAAACAAAAGAAATTTTCATTCAAAGTATGTCAACATTGCGTTCATATTCATAGTCATCAAAATAACCGTAAATATCGTCGTCGTATTCAAAGCCGTCATATTCGTATGCGTCTTCCTTGCTGCTGTTGTCTGCGGAGCGACCGGTCCCACTCTCCTCAGTGTCTGTATCGTACAGCTGCTTCGTCTTGTTGTGTATTAACTTTGTGAATGAATTATCAAAACGTTCACAGCATGGCAGCGCACAGAAAAATGACGAAACAAGATAACCTGAAGTGACCAGTGAAATTCCATCAACAGGTGGTGGGACCTGCAGCTGGCCTGTTGTCTGTCCTGAACGGAGGCAAGACAGGGACGTGATGAATGGGGCGACATTAGAAAATTTGTATGCAGCTCCCTCCATAAACGTATACAGCTCATAACTGTGGTATGGCATTTCGAGTGGGATGCGATCTGCCAGAAAGGATGGTACGGTTCGACCGTGGACAATCCATGTGGACTTGGATTCGTCTAGCACCAGCGACATCTTCCCTGGGGTATGAACCATCACCCGGCCATCCTCGATCCCCAGGACGTGTGGGTCGGCAAAATCATTGTAGCCAATACCAGGCGGGGCTGGGAGGTTTGGCCGTGTAAAAGTGCGATTCTTGACGTCAAAAATTGCAAACGACACCTCTTTATTGACGCTGTACTCTTCATGCCCAAAACGGTGCCTACACCAGACAAAAAGATGTCGATCGTCTCGAACTGCAACCCGTGCAAGACTAACAAAACGTGTGCCATGTATCGGATAACAAGTGTATGTCATGCTCCCAGGGTCACAGACGAATACCTGGCCGGCACCTTCAAAGTTACCAACGACACAAAGGCAACCGACGCAGTGAGCCATCGCTGGTGGCACTGAACGGTTGTCAGTCAACGTTGTCTGACAGCAGCCATTTGTACTGACACGATTCTGAAAAGTCAGAAGCATGAGTTCACCAAGCTCAATGTCGAAAGCCATGATGTTGATTCGTAGCATGTCTGTCGGATATGGAAGGTTGTAGCTGAGGAACATGAAGAGCATTGCATCATGAAGAATCATACTACAGATACTCAATCGTGGCGGAATCATCTGCAGAACTAAGTCGCTGTGAACTGGTAAAACATACCACTGTCGACGAGAAATGTTATATACGAAGAATCTAAAGTATTTTACAGCTGTGTTGCAATTCAAGGCGATCAGTACCTGCTCGGAAGCATCGTCAAGAAAGTCATCATCACAAAAATCTAAATCGAAGTCATTGTGTGCAACAGTGGCCGCACCAACATAATTTAAATTTCCAGATGATTTCATCTGGCTTGGGACTTCTGAATAAAGCTGCAGCGAAGTTGGCATGGACTGAAACTGACAAAGCAGGCGACTGCAGTCTTCTGTTGTCACATCATCCACAACACATGACATAAGCCGACAAAGCGATATCTGACGATTTGCTGCGTCATGCTGTATCCAGCGAAGAAGTCCACGAATGAGATTCTCCTCACTTGTGAACTGAATCATATCACGGTCTTTCAGCATACGAGTAAAAATTGCTTCTGGAAGGTCGAGTATCTCCTCGCTGTGAATGAAGTAATCATGAAAACGTGCACTCACCATCATTTGTGAGACTTCTGCTACTTCTTTCAGATTGTGATGCTCTGCAAGGATGCTGATCCAGAGGCAGTTGGACAGATTTAGATTTCCATGTACAAGGAAAAACTGCTTACAGTACTCTTTCACATCTTCAAACAATAGAAAGTCCGCAATTCGGAGGATATCCTCAGAATTGTCGACGTTTATTTCTATGTCCCCAGAGTACATAAAATCGAGGACTTGTCTGAACGAATCCTCGTTGTCCAACTGTAGCGATTTACTTAGATCGATTTCTCCACTTCGCTGCTCCTTCATAGAAGAGGTGAACATCGTCCTGAAGTAGGGGCTGGCAGCCGCCAGGACGGCTTTGTGCGCGTAGTAACACTGACTGTTAACTCGTAGCATCACATCGCAGAATTCGCCCGTCTTTCGCTGCTTTATGAGGCACCTGACAAGCGAATTATATACATCCCTATGAAATCCGACTCTTTCGCGAACCTGAACGGCCATCGCCATCGTGAATTTTAAATCAATACAATGATTCAGTGCCTGGAAGAATGGTTCTTCAGATCAATCTATTCCTGGCATTCCGATCAGTTCTCACCCAAGGACCAATAAACACTAGAGTCCTTGGTTCTCACTCAATGAAAGTAAGTATGTAAGCATGTAAGTAAGCGAAACACCAGTATTAAAATTTAAAATCTTGCGTAAACGTAAATTTAACGTGAGACAATAATAATCAGTAAATAAAATGAAAACTCCAAATTATAAAGCGCTGCTTAATAGCGACTTCTTCATAAACACTGTGTATAGCAGTTTGTGTCGAGTAAGAGGAATTGTCCAGATAGCATTAGCCTATTTCTATCTGGACATTGAAGATCAAAGACGATGGTGCGGATGAGCTGCCATAAAATGTGTATAGTTTCGGTCGAATTTAATTGTAAGGTGAAGGATCAAATTAGTCAGGGCTACATTATAGTATAAGACTGTATGAATGAATGATGACATGTTATTAATTTACAGGAGTCGAATTTAACTATCGGCAACCACGCAAGGAGTCCATCACATTGTACATGTCCCGAAATATAGCCTATAGCCGGTTGTGACGAAATGCTTCAGCTTTCTTCCACCGTTCACTTCGTTCGTCCAACAGACTTGTAATTATGACCATTTATAAAACGTTGTTGGTAGCAATATACATCTAAAGTGCTCTACCGGACTCCTCGTTCCTCGCAGGCCTACTAGCACTGCTGTGGCTTCTGAACGGTTTACCCTAGTGGAGGCGCTTTACAGATGCTTAAAATAATAAAATGCACAAATTTCTTTAGACCCACAACGCCAGATTTCGCCACGCTCGTTGGCTTTACGCGAATATTTCACGAGTAACAATTTCTCTAAATATATAGATTCCTTGGCTTACATTCACAAAAGTCAAGCAACATGGCAGCGATGCGAAAAGTTGTTTGTAGTTTTACGATGCGTTGAGATCTAGTTATTTTTCGGCATCTCGTTTGAGTTGAGCAGTTTCAAATTCAGACTATTTGACTAAACACAAATGCTTGATTGTTGCCTGCCCGCAGAAGCGATGCATAGGAAGCCAATTGTTAGATTAGCTACGTTGGTTAACGCTGAAGTCAAAGCGCCACTTTGCGCTGGGCTTTTCGTGCACGAGGACTTATAATGCAATATAATGTAAATCTTCGAAAATTTCTTAGCGCTCACAAAAATAACTCGTCAGGAAGAGCAGCTTAATTACCGGCATATCAAATCATGTCCGCAATACCCAAGCTGGTAAAGTAAAGACAAGGAGCCCCTATATGTAAACAGTATGGCCGCCCCGAATAGCCCAGGGTAAAATAGAGCGCACCTAACGACACAACCACACACATCCCATGATTCAGCATAATATAATGACGAGAATATATTTTTTTTACAACAGCAAAGTTAAAGTGTAAATGTCAGAATAAACTCTATAAGAATGTGCGAAAAAGTTTTCCAAGGTGTCCACTAAAAAAATCATTTTGCTCACAAGCCGAACTCACAATGACACATTCACAAATGACTATAACCGCGGTTTTTTGCACCATCCGAAGTGTGCTTTGACACCTTTGATAATGTTGTGCTATGATGATTGTTTTTGTTTCTTTAAATTATATAATGTTGAGCTATGATGGTTGTTTAAATATTTAAATTATTATTTCGATGCCAGTTGCCTTGAGGACTTACTTGTTGACTGTGTTGAATAACAAGATGTGTGCCGTTTATCGTTAGGTGCGCTCTATTTTACCCTATTTGGTGGTGGTCATTTTGTTTACATATAGGGGCTCCTAGTCTTCACTTTTAGCGCGAAGCTTCTTGTCTCTTTCCATTGCCAGGTCAAAACCCGGAGGTCAAGCCTAGGAGACAGCGTGGTGCTATGGTGGTAGTTGGTGACCTTGGAAATATTATCAGAGGGTTGCTGACTAAATAGGTTGAGAACCACTGTTTTGCACAAACTCTGATGTGCATGACCACTCGACTCATTCCACGACTAAGTATCACCAACATTATGCTCACATAAGTATGAGGCAACAAAGTATTCTCTTCTTTGGACCCATAGAGCCTTTTCTCAAATTCAGTGCCAAATGTACTGACTTCTTCCGACATTGCATCAGTTAAAAAATAAGCTTAAATTGTATCTGTAGCTGAAATTAAATTGTGTCTGAAATTGTATAGACCTTACTTTATTGCATATTTTGTTTAATGTCTGTTGTATAATTTCATATCATGTATAGATCTTAGCTTATTGTATATTGAGTTCAATAGAATTCGTTCAACTACTTTTTTCAGTAGATAAACAATGATATATTTATGTTTACTAAGTACAACAATGTGCAAGAATGAAGACATTACATTAAAATAAATGTATAAATAGGCTACTTAACATGTACAATAGTGTTACAGAGACCATTCTTTGAGTCAATTCATTGTTACTTACTGTACACCTGTCATAAATGCATGTGGTTATCTAAAAAAGTTGATAAATTGATTGATTGAACTAAGATTCACTTGGCTTTAATTTTTTAGAAATGTGTGATAGTGTCACCTGACAATGGGTAGTATAGACTCCCCCGATCGACCAAATGCCCTCCTACCATGTTGGGAGTCATGGCTATACATTGGCAGTTGGATTGCAATTGCGTGTCGTTTGATGTTTTCACTTTATGAAACATCCAGAGGTCAGTCTGATTTCGTGTCGCCTTATGTTTAATTTATTCTGTACTTCTGCATAATGGTCGCAAATGAGTGAGAAAAAAATCATAGGTTGGTCCAGGTGAAGCCAATAATTTTATATAAAAAAATAGCTTGCAGTGGTCTTTCAGTTTCATTAACAGTTTGATCACTGATTGTTGTATTAATTTACAGATTATGCGGAGCACAGAGACATTAACTATGATCTTGATGTTGGCTGGATGTTTCTTGGCAGACAAAAGGTTACTTGTGTTCATATACTCATTTCTGTGGTCAGCTTCAACTGACATGTTTTGTATCTGTATCTGATGGTTGTGACCGGTGAGGTATTATACACTGAACAATTTGTACCTGAATGTGTTTACTTTTCTGCAAGCAACCTTCTTTATGATGTACATATCAATGTAGGTTGGCTTTTGTTAGAAGTTTCTAATTTTTTATTATGACATAGAGAACTTTTCCAGTTAATATATTAGTTCTTGTTTCAAAACAGGACATTACCGATTCTGACTGGGAGTTTTGGTGGGATTCAGTATTCGGTGTTCTTGGAAAGTGGCTGTTTGGTCACGTAATTCTCAGTCAACTGCTCAGATGCCAAACTTTCTTTGATGTGAGTTGATTACCAATTTGCATTGGGAAAAGTTGTATAATACTGTAAGCAAATGTAAGGTATTAAAGAATTACAAATGTATACATATTAAAAAGTTTTAAAAAATGTACATAATAGGAGGAATTTAAAAATGAATTAAACTTAGAAAATGTGTACAGAAACAGAAAATATTGACATAAGAGTATGGAAATGCATGACATTCTTACAAAACATGTTTACATATGAATTGTGCTTTTTGTTGTGACATGGCACCATGATTTAGACAGCATCCATTATGGTGAGGCTGTTTTTTTACTTTGATACTGGATAGAGTGAACATAAGACACTGACACATTTGTATATAAGTTTTAGATTCATTGACGGATTGCTTAACATTGTTGAAGTATTCATGTTGACTTATACTTTTGAGAGGCTCTTAAGTGCACCTTATAAATATCTTTTTATTAGTTACAGTGTTACTTCTTGTCCCCACCACAGAAAGGTGATAAACCTTATCCTATAGCTGATATGAAAAAGTAGTAACAGCTCATCTCAGTGCCAGAGTAAATGAGACATACTAATCGTAGTGAAAGTTGTTGTGGTGTGCCCTTTGGTCACAAGCCATTTCAGACAGTTATTTCAGATTTAATCACAAAAGGACGTTTTGGGCAAATATTGAACTTTAGTATCAAAGATGATATGAATAAGTTGTCTCATTTGTATGGATCATAGATCCACAGAACAATAGATCTTTTATTGAGAACTATAGATTTTTATTGAGAACTATAGATTTTTATTGAGAACTATAGATTTTTATTGAGAACTATAGATTTTTATTGAGAACTATAGATTTTTGAGAACTTACACAGTTGATCGCATGAAATGCAATTTGATTTGTAAGATACAATTTTTACATGTGAAAATGTGCTGCACTGTATATAGTGTACTCCAAATTGCTGCAATGTTAGAACTGTAAAATGAAAACAAAGAGAATGTTTGAGTGTGAAAAATTTGGTGACTTATTGATATTTGTAAAGAGTGAAATATCAAGAAGAATACAGAAACTAATTCCAACTTATAAATAAGCTGACATCAACCCATCTGTCGTCCATGGTCATTATACAGTCGGTAGGTTCGTATACTTGGTCTTTGCTGTACTAACTGAGCAGACCCAGACAACAATACCTTGATTTATGTCACTGAGTTGCTGAAAAGGTCATCATGCTAGTTTGTGGTCTATTTGGTTACACAGTGTTGCCAAATAGTTAAATTTACTTTTAAGCCAAAATCATGTTTGAAATATTGTGTGGCATAGCTGTTGTGTCATACTTGAGTCATCTATTGTCTTTGGTGGTGTATAGGCAAAAAGTGCTTTTTCTAGTGGAATGCGTCGGAACGATGTGGAACAGCTTCATAGATAAATGAAATGAGATGATATTTTTCTAGAAAAAAGCACTGTGTATAGGCTATCAAAAGATGCCATTGTAGCTACAGTACAAGTGATCGTCGCATTGTAATACTTAGGGGAGGAAAATCATGGCAGTTGGTGGGATATCTTAGTAATTTATGCATCATTTGTCTTTTTGTTTTTAGAAACGGAAACATTTCTTCCTTGTCTACTCTCTATTGTTTTACATCTGCGTTGTTGGATTTGGTCCAATGGTTCTGATTTTCATCGAGACTCTGAGCGTCTTTTTGCTGGTCTGGTTCACTGCTTCTCCTCTGATTGTATGGACTGTGACACTGACCTTCCTGATGATTCTGAATTTCGAGTCATCACGAGAGCTTCTGGTGAGGAGATCTCTGATGCATTTTGTGCGTTTCAACTGCATTCAAATTCCTGGAGACGTTTAGTTTCTGTTGAAACGGAATGTGAACATGAGGCAGCCAGATTATAAATTACAACTCTAAAGTGTCTTGTGAATTTGCTAGATCTAAGAGTGTTTGGGCTGTCTCTCTCGAATCAGTGTTCACTGCTAATAATAATAATTGGACAATAATATTCGTTTATTCTATGTAGACTGACAAGCTGCAGTATGATTACATGAAATAATCTTAAGAACAAACAATAGCATATTAAACAAGAGTTTGTTTTAGAACTATGTGGCACCTATTAGGCGCCCATCCATTCTACTGCTGCTCGATCTGCCACTACCACCTGGGGATTGGAAGGCTGTGTCAACCTTATGGGGCTACGTGGTTTTGAACCCACATCCTTCTTTTCTTTGTGCCTGTGTATTACTATTTAACCATCACCCCACTTGACTATATTGCTTGACTACGTATAGCTTGTTGGCAGTTAGGTAATGTCTTGTAAAGTTAGGTTATTCATTTATTACTAGTCTGTTCAACAAAATGTCTGTTAATCTGGTTTTGAGTTGTGGGATATCTATGCTGAACTTAAAGCTCCGTGCTGGCAATCTTAACAACTCAACTCAAATGTTTGGCCCAAAATGAAAATAGAAGACATAGAAAAACATATGTGATATGATAACAAATTGTCAGTTTCACTTGACAAACAAGAATATGAATTCTAAACAGCTACACAGATTAGTTATTGATGATTTCCTTGCAGAAAGCTTGATAATTAAGACTTTAGTCGGAAATTAGATAGAGCACACTACAACATATTGTTTTCTTCAACAGGTGGCACTAGGATTTCTGAAGACTGGATCCTTCCATGGATTCTATTTTCAAGAGTTCACGCTCTGCATGGCTGTTTTGCGACTGACAAGTTTTGGGTTGTGTTGCTGTGATTACAAGAAAAGAGCACAAGAGCTTATGAGTTCATCAGAAGATCATGGAACAGCAGAAACAAAACCCCAGCAACTGATGACATCATTGAATCCTAAGCTGTCCTCTACACATGCTGACTATTGCCACAGATGCAGGATTGTTTGTAACAGCTCAGGCAAACAGAAAGCTTATGAGACTATGACTAAATGCAAACAAACAGACTCTGTCTCTGAAAACTTCCCAATACCTGGCAGTGCAACAACCCAGCTTGTTGATATGTTTTTCTATGTATTTTATCTGCCACTTTTCATTGCGGGTCCAATGATGAATTACGACGTTTTTTACAAACAGGTGCGTAGTTATTGTGTAAATTGTGTGCGTTCTTCATAGATAAATGAAATGATGGAAGGTACTGTAGGTAAGTAAGCATCAATTTTAATTGACAGTTCAGATCGCATTCTGAGTTACAAGCAAAGTTGCACATAATCATGTGTGTATTCAAAGACAAGAATAATCTGAATTAACGTACGCATCATAAAAGTTCTTCGTATTCGATTGTCTGCCTCTTAGAGAACCCTATCGTGTGTTCTTGGTCAAAGAGAATGCCTATATTGTTTTTTGGAGGTGGCAAGTAATGGAACAACACTTTCTGAAGGTTGTAGACAATCGAAGTCAAGGGTATTGTCTGCCTTAAGCAAGGCTGTTCAAAGGATGGGTTTACTTAGAAAAAAAGCTACTAGTAATGGATTACAGAACTTTGCTTTGTAAACAGTTACTTTGTGAAGTAACTAAGTATTTTTAGTTGCTGTGTGTGTGTGTTTGTCAACTTGATCTTTCAGCTACCTCCAAAGATTCGGCAACCTCTCTCTGACAATAGGCTTTGAGTGCTGATGATTCCAACGAGGATGAATATTTTATTATTGATGTGATGATCATTGATCAATTTCACAATGATATTAAACTGCACACAGGGCTTTGAACTGCAGATATCAGAGATGCAGTTCTTAACAGTTGTGCTCGTCTTTAGAGCGAAACTTTTGTGAGAAATACTAGTACTTGCAAGAAACACTGATGCTTGCAAGAAATGCTGACACAAGAAATATCTCTCTGCTGTTGCAGTTTTTCATGCCCTCTATGTCTCCAATTCATATAGAATAGATCTCAGAAAGGTATAACCTTGTGCACATATAAATCTTCGTATAATAAGGATGACCTTGATCTTAATTATGATAACAATGATGACAGAGAAAATTATGAGGATATTAGAGCTGTGGCTGACTTATTACTGGTTCTTGTTTCAGTTTTATCGCCCTCTTGAACCCTGGACGTTGCTTCGACTGAAACCAGTTGCTGTTGGTCTTTTCCGATTTCTCGTCTGGGGATTTTCCTATGAATTCATGCTCCACTATCTATACAGTGGCGCTCTCATTCATAAGCCAAAGCTACTTGCCGTGCTACCCCTCTGGGCTGTTGCTGGCACTGGCTACGCTTACGGAATGTTCTTCGTTGTCAAATATATCGTCATTTGGGCTCTCTGTGCTGCTGTTGGACGGCTTGATCAACTAGATCCACCAGATGTTCCAAGCTGCGGATCCCACATCTATCTGTACTCAGAAATTTGGAAGTAGGTTTGGTTTTCAATAGTCTGTAAATGGCACACTACGCAAATCGATGGCTAGACTGAAGGTACTTCACATACGTTAAGGCCATTAAGTGTTGACCAGTAGTGATTCATTGTCATTTAATAGGATCGAGTAGTGTTTTAAATTCATGGCTTGTAAAGCTATTCAGTTTAACTTCATCTAAACAATCTTCCTAGCAGTACAGTTCTAAGGTCGAGAGATTTGTCAGCTGAGATGGAAAAAAAAATGCAGTGTGGTGATGGTATTTTAAACATGCAAGGGTTGTGAATGTGCTCTGAGAGGATTAAGCAGATAATTTTGTCAGTTGGAGCATTGGATAGACAAAGGTAATGTGCATCCCATAGAACAGGAGCAGAAGCACCAGCGCTTCGGTCCAACGGCAGGATGATATCTCTGTGTTGTTAACTCTGGTGTCTCTGAATTTCTGAATTACCAGTGGATTGGAGTTGTTTGAATGTCACTTACCAACATTTTTACATATGCATGTGTATGCATGAATGAATGCATGTATATTTTATATAATTTTTATATCTACTCGTTAGTATGTGTCCATTTATATATATAGTGTGCCTTTGATGAACCTAACACATTAATGTACTTATAGAATTTCTGCATTGTTATAACAACAAAGCATCAGCTAAATATTTTTCCAGTTCTATGGTTGTGAAACAATCTTTCTGTTTGTATTTGTTATAGGACATTTGATCGAGGTCTCTATGCGTTTCTGAAGCAGTGAGTTGTTCGTTATGTAATCAGTTATATATTTCTTGTTGGTGGGTAATGTTTTGGCGCGCCAAAGCAGCCGTTTAGGCGCAGGACGTTTTGGCGCAGATCTCTGATGCAATAATATTGTATATTATGTATTATAAAAAATTTTTATATGGCAATCTACATTTTAGTGTCATAAATTATTCCACATGGCAAATCAGGTTAATCCTCGGGAGTGTCGTTAGTAGAAGATGGATCGGTGAAAAGAATCATGTTTGACTAGAAGCCGGATCAATGAAAAATATACTGTTAAGCAGGAAGCTGGATTAACAAAAAGAATCGTGCTTAAATGGAAGCTGAGTTGGTGAAAATAATCATGCTTACATGGAAGCCAGATTGATGAAAATAATCATGCTTAGATGGAAGCCGAATTGATGAAAATAATTATGCTTAAATGGAAGCTGGATTGATGAAAATAATCATGCTTAAATGGAAGCTGGATTGATGAAAAATAATGCCGTTGAATTGGAAACGAAATTGATTAAAAGATTGTGACTAAAAGGGCTCCAGGACGAGTAAGAATGATCATATCCATCTCGCTTGTATTTAAGCATAATTATTTTCATAATTCCAGTTCCCAGTTTAGTATGATTATTATCATTGGTCATGCTTCGTGTTTCATTATCTGCACCAAAATGGTCACGCCAAAACGTCCTGCTCCGTTTTCTGTGGCTCTTTGACATCTAGAAACAATAAAGGAGTTGCTCTTGATTAACATTCCATGGAGCTAACTTTTTGCAGGCTGCTCCAAAAGTTTCCCCAATCCATATCTCCCATACTGCACCAGTCAATCTGTGATTAGAAGTTAAAAGCAATTGTTTAATTACGTAGTCATTGTCCACATTGTTTTAACATGTTTTATTACTGCTTTTTTTATCCAGGGAAACATCTGTTGTAATCAACCTCATTTTTTCTACATGTTTTTATTGTTTATTGCTTCCTATATCATATATCATGTTTGTATATCATGAACTTTTTCATTTTGGGGCTGATTGAAGCTGGTTGGTGGCTGTAGTAGCATTGTGTTACATCATATTTGCCTTTGTGTTTTGCTGGTTATAGACATATTTACATTTTGCTTGGTGGGTCACGCGATGGACTCTTGCGTCGAGTGGTGGCGCTACTGGCATGCTTTGGATTCATTGCTGTGTGGCATGGTCTTCACAGCTACATCATCTTCTGGTGCTTCTTCAATTTTGTTGCCATTATGCTTGAGGCAGGCGCTGGCAGCCTAGCTTCATCTCCTACTGTGAGGAATTTTGAGGTGAACCGTTAGTGTGCTATTCAGCATTTCTAATAAATTTTCAAAGTGCATACTGAAAGTTAGAAGCATTTATATTGGTTTTCATATCTGAAGTAGCCCTTAATAATAAAATGTCATTCTATTTAAAATACATATTATACAATATACATGTCTATGATCAAGGCTGCATGTTAAAATGAATTTATAAATATATGCTCATACTGGTTTCTCATCTAGATTTTGACTTACCCTTAACTTATTCTGGGATATGTCTATTGACTGTTTCCTTCAAATTCAGTTTTTGTTGGATCTGTACAAGTAAAAATATATATTATTCAGACAAATCTATTGCAGAGTTTTGTTGTTCGAGATATTTGAGTACATGGGTTTCTTTTAGATGAAGCATCTCTCTCCGGTCATGGTTCGACGATTGCACGCCTTTCTAATTGTGCCCATATTTGGCGTTTCAACATTTTCCTTAGTGGCTTTCTTTGCGGGGCTGGAAACAAGCTATGTGCTTTTCAATAGACTTATCATTGAAGGTAAAGTAAATTCAATTGCCATGCAAAAAGTTTTGTGTAGATTAGGATATTTACATATTGTTCACAAATTGGTAATTTAGTGTGAAGGTATTCACTGTAATGCCAGTGGGTTTGTTAATATATGGTACCAAGACAAATCAATTTGATTAGTCCTTGGATGGGTGACAGTCATTGAAAATGACACAACCTGGTGTCCTCTAAGCTCTCCATCCCATATTAGTTAGGTAAAACATAAGTCAGTAGTATCCTGTTGTATTGCTGCAATTTTATTGCTACCTTGGCTGAAAGATCCTTCAATTCTGGGACGATCCTTAGAGAATTGTCTATAGAGGTGTGTGAACAAGTTTGTATACCTATAAACAGTGCACAGATTTTGCAATGCAGATGTCTTCATGCACTGACCACCTAGAAGCTGCTGACTAATGCTGCATGACAAACCTGATGATGCGAGAGACATATTCTGTTTTGCCAAACCATGCAAAACAGGTGCATTACTCTAATAGCATGCTCTGTGTGCGAGTTTAAGCATTAACTGTGAAAGCTTTATTGATTTGTCGTCATTCCACATACTCAATATGGCAAGGAACTCTGAACCTGTATTATGTATTAGCAATCGACAAGAAATTAACAGATAACAGCCTGCCATTGGAATCTACCAAGCTTTGTTCATTACGGCAATGGCTCTATAGAAGTTGTAAGATTAGATTTAATTAATTTCTTTACTGCATTTTATTTCCACATTTTACGTTGCTTCTTGTTGTCGTTTTAGGCTTTCCGCTGTCTACTATTCTGGTGATATTTAGCTTTTACTGCGTCATTCAGACTGGCAAGGAAGTGGAGAATTACCAAGCCATGTGTCAACATCGTCTTTCAGTTAAAGCAGATTAGAATTGCAGCAGAAGCTGGCAAGCAGTTAGAAACACCAGAGCGCTGAATGGTAAAGGCGCCATTGAGGAGGATACTGCCTCTAGTGGCAGATGAAGTTCAGCCGGTTTGCACTACATGATGAATTGATGATGCATTTTTGGGGCTAGCAAGGCAATCCTTCACACCAACTGAAAAGGCAGCCAAGGGTGATGTTAGCAAGTGGCTAGTCCTCTGCCTCAATGTCTGATTTGCTCGCCTGACAATCGACTCTTTTGTGGCTGAGTTCACTACAGTGATGCGAGCAGAAGAGAACTCTTGAAATGACTGCTTGACCTGCCCTGATTAGTAGCTTTTTAGAAATTCTCTCTAGCTACAGTGACTGATTAAGAATTATGAGTGAGAAGTTTCACATGGCACACCCCAATGCAGGCCTAAAAATTGATGCATTTGTGTAAACAAAGCTTAAGGCAAGTGCAATTATGAGCTTCTCTTCAGATGGTCACTCTGTAACCTAGAGTTACATGGTAAGGTTGAAAGTGGTAATACCATAGTAATGTCAAAAAAGGTGATAATGCTGGTAGCAAAGTGTATGGTATTACAGTTGTGATGGAAATGCAAGCATCATAATTATTGCTATGATGTTATAACTTTGTCCACTGTTGCAATAAACATTAAGCCAAACAAAGTCTAACAGAATGTTTTTATTGTGCCATATATTTGAAATCCGTGAATATTCTACATATTTTCAATTTCATTTAACAGAAGTATTTTATCTTGTTATTTTGTTCTATGGAATGAAGACACGCCTGGCGGGAATGGGATGTTTTCAAAAAAGAGTGGGAATGCACACAAATTTTATAGCAGATCTTGTCATGGAACGCATTAATGATTTTAACCTACCTGGATTTTAAACTGACAAGTGATGGATTGAAGAAAAGATATTGTTGCTAAAGGTCCTTCTGATTATCCAATTCCTCCACAAAGAAAAGTTTTCAAAAACTCAACACTTTTCGTCGGCATGAGTCACATCGCTTTCATATTAAAATTTGAAGCATTTGTCAACAGAAATGCATACTAGTGAATAGGTCCCTTAGAATGCATTAAAATAATGTCCATTTGTTGCATAATTAGAATTTACTTTGCAAATATACAGTTGTAGTATGTCAAAACCCTCGCCATACGCACACATAAGCAAAATCTCTGAATTTCAATTGCGTATGTAATATACGGATGGGGCCAAAACAGTTTATTCAAATACTAAGGCTTCAAGCATTGTTAGAAAACTGCCACCTCATTTATGCCACTAAAGGAACTAATCAAAGCAATATATCCTTGATTAGCAGAGGATTAAACATACACTTGCAGTTCAAATCTTGCCTGGAGTTTAATACCTATGTCAATGTAAGTGCATTATAATTCTTCATCATGTGAGTTGCTTGTATGTATCAACACATTGTACCGTAAGATGTAATTTCTAACACTGTATACAATATACAAGGTCATAAATTTTACAATACGTGGTACAAAAGTTTAAAATGCACCAAAATACACAAAAGCAAATGTGTGTGAATTAACCATAGTAATTATTTCCTTGTGCTTTAATACACAGGACCATTAGATTTTGAAGCAGGGTCAGCAGTACATATAATGCACAGGATCCCACATAGCAATATATACAGATGTATCAATTCATTTACACAGCCTATCCAAATGAGAGGTAGATGGGACATGCATTTATTACATGATAAAAGGGTTACAGACAATGCATTTCAGGCCATAGCAAGTCCTGGGTTGATGGGGAGATGATTAAATTCGGTAGAGATAGTAAATCAATGGGGATAGTTTAAATGGTTGTGGTTATCAACAAGTGGAGTTGTAAATCTAAAAAAAATCTGCATTGCTGTGAAACTGGGATTAGATATAACAAAGTTAGTGCAGATTATGAAATTCTGTAAAAAGGCACACCCTATAAGTACGGCACTTGCTAGTCAAACCCGATCCGAATAATAGCAAAATCAAATCATTTCCGTGAAAAATTATCATCTTCGTGGACAGCAAAAATGTGGGAACTGCAGCTGGGGAGACTGGTTTCATGCTGCCAACAGCATGGAACCACGCAGTCATTTGTTTTTAAATCATAAAGACGAGTCATCTTGTCCATCTGCTACTCCATAGCCATTTTGCTGCAAGTGAGTCCGTAACACTTCATTCTCTTGCTTCAGTTGTGCATATTCCTGTCGCAAAAGTTCAAGTTGCTGCCTGTCTGATTCCAGAATGCGAAGCCGTTCCTCCAGGTCTTGGTTTTGAGCATGGAGCTCCTTGACGTAATCACAAGCTTTAGTCAGAATTGCGCTCTTGCTCTGCACCAAGAAAAAGAAATGCACATTACTACATGGGTACCTTAAGATAATTATGCTCATTTAAGATATTTATGGTAAATTTGCCAAACACCTCCACAGACAGCAGTCATCAGAGAAACAATTCCAAGGCTCAAGGATGCTGAACATTTATATAGCACATTTCAGGAGCTCTCGAAGTATCTCCTGACTGAAGGGCAATGCCTGCCATATGGCTTTTATGACTAAACAGCTCAAACAATAATTTTAAAAAAATTCAATTTCAAGCTGCTCACAAACATAGTACGAAGGAATGAATGCTTTAGCAATTTCACAAGACTATGCCTAGTCGGAGTCAGTAGGCAGCCAGAGACACCGGTGTTACCCAGACCATAAATCGTGTAACCAAACAAAACCTGGCATAGGAAACGTAATATAATTATTACATTAACTGCTTTGAATGGACTTGGATACCTGGGTCATACAGAGGAATCTTTTGACACCTCTATACGCGACACACTGCGAAATTAAACCGTGATAATGAGAAAAATACGATAATATGTAAACACTGTTTACAAGGAAACATATTAAATAAGAAACATTTGAAGGCAATTGTAAAAACTAGTCAATCTTCTTCTAAGAAAAGTAACTTTCAAACTTACATCGGCCTGTTTCGACTGTTCACTGGAAAAGTCTGGAAGAAGTGCTCCCAAATTTGTGATTTGAGTATTTATTTTGTCTCTTCGCCTCCGTTCAACTACAATAAATCAATCATTCCTTTATTAATTGCTAATATATTGTATTTTTGTACCTGCCAGTTATGTAACTCAGACATGAGACAGGTGAACATGTATTCAACATTGCCCACAGATGCCAACCTCAGAATAGTTTTATTCTATGACCACCTCACAACTTAAAATACATTTCTATTTGTACTCTAAGCTGCACAATGAATCCCAATCAGCCAACCTTTCATGTTCAGTTGGCATCATTCTGCAAATTGATAAACTTAGTTCTCTACAGTGTAGCAAGAATTTAACCCTTTGAACCCGGGCTTAATTGCTCCTATATCCGAGGCTCCCCTGCTCGAGAAAAACTTTCACGGATCTGCTTCCGACTATACCTGTAACTTTTGAACCGTTTGAGATATTCATTCCAAATTTGGTACCCAAACTCAATACAAATCCAGAGTTTGAAAAAATTCAATTTTTTAGAAATCCAAGATTGCAGATGGGCGCCATCTTGGATTTCTTCAAAAGCCTCTAACTTTTGGACCGTTTGAGATATTCATTCAAAATTTGGTATTCTGGCTCAATACAAAACCACAACTCAGATTTTTTAAATGCTTGTAAAATGTCAATGAAATTGACCTTTATATGAACATAATAATGTATATGTAAGAAACACACGTTGTCTTGGTACGCTATATAAGAAAAATATTACAATTAATAATTTTTTTGCTGTTAGTGAGTCATATTAGTTCAACGGCAGAAGTTCACTTTTGTGTGATAATTTTCGAAACAGTTATCACGGCCGCATCTGATGCAAAGAAACACTTCACATATTTTTTCGCCAGTAAACAGTTTTTTTCGCTTCCGCAAGTCATTGTCCTAGGCGTTAGGTTTTACTCTTTCTGCTCGCTTGTACTTATCCAAAAAGCAGTCCACACATCTATTGTTACCTGTTGTTCCTTGTGGTCGCTCAGGTAAGTGCACTGGGATATCAGCTTCATTGGTCAGTCAGTGATCTGATGAACTTCTCCCTATCGGAATAACTCTTCGACGATATGTCCCAACTAATTCGTGGCAGAGGTTCTCAATAAACATATAGAAGGTATGACTTCTCTTGCCAGGTGTTCTGTGTGGTTTGTAAAAATACAGGTGGGTGCGCCGTTTTTTTATGCTCGCCGCTAATAATGTTTCATAACCCTTTATGACGGCCCATAGGGCTATGACGCTAGATCATCAAGTCAGAAAACCGGCTTTTCGGGTATATATGCCTATCTTTGAAGCCGGTTTTCCAGCTTGTCGGGTTCAAAGGGTTAAGCGCCTTGCCTCAAACCAACCCCTCAAAAGTTGTGCCACTCGCCCAAGGTCTGAAATGCTTAACACCAATTAGACTACACCTTTGAGCAACTTACATCAATTCACTAAATATCATTCCTGGCTTGACTTCTATAGTTTATTTTACTTGCCTTCATGTACAGTTTCCATTTAGTTTGTTGGATTATGCTCTTGTTACATATAATATAGAGAACAATGGTTTCACAGCTATAATTATTGTCCATAGCCATTTAACCTCACTCGTGTTAAGGGTTGATCTCAGTCAAACAAAACTAGAAAACTAGGTTCTGTCTAGCTCTGCATTTTGATTCCAGCAATTTTTGCATTTTTATAAAATAGGAAAACTGCCATATTTGTTATCAAAAACAAGTGACTATATTGAAGATGTGCCTTCCATTAAATGAAAATTGAGATATGTTTAAATGTAAATAGTCAAATGTCTGAACTGTTGCAAACATTTTGTCACTACAAAGTCATGCAGGTGTGAGATAAGGTATTTATTCAATGCTCAACAGCTAGATGGGTCTATCATAAGGAGTCCTTTGTGGTCAGTCCTTTTCACGCTGATATTCATACACTGGACACCAAGACATTTTGCTTTTTTATGTCAGCAATTTAGGTTATAGCAGCAAGTTGTTATGTTCCAAACAATACAGTTCACCTAATCAACCACAACGGATTATAGGCAAAATCTTAAGGGAAGCACAACAACAGAGGCACATAAACAACACTGGATAGACTATATATAAATGCAGACATAACATGATTTGGACAAGTCAAGAGTGGAGCACTGGGCTTCACAAAATGACTCAGAGCAATGGAGATTATTTGCTCACATCCATTGTAGCCAAATGTTGGAGGAAATTATGATTTGATGATAAAACAGCACAAATGAGAACAATGCATCATGAAAAAAGCCATATGCAAACCCTCATTATGTGTAGATCGTCGCTTGTCGTCTCTCATTACTCGGGTGTTTGAATCCGATTTTAGAGAAGTACCTCCTGGAAGGAGAGATCGCTGGTTGGACTGGACAACATCTGTTGGTGCCATCATGAAATAAACTGGACCTAAAATGGAATAAAACTTTGTTTCTTCATATAAGAAATCGTCAAAAAACTTAAAATATTGAAATAGTTGGGTCTTGAAATGTTTACTACACATTGTACCCTATAAACATCTAAATATCACTAATTAACGCAAAGTATCTCCTTCATCGATTGCTAGCAAGCCTAGTCTGATGTCCATTATATGGTGTCACGAGTCACATTTTGGTAGTGATATGATGAACTCGAAATATTACATAATTTACATATAAAGCATTTAATTAAGGTTTTAACCCTTAAACGACCAGCGTGCAGTAAAGTGTACCTAGGGGCTGATGACCAGTGTGTAGTAAAGTTTAGTGGGCGTATACTCTTAAAATGACGTCTACTGACCTATCAAAAGCGTTATATTTTTAAAACTTTGCATCATGTAGGCCAAGATTATCTTGTATAATTATCTTAATATAAAGGCATAGAAAGAGCCTTAATATTAGGCATAGAAATAAGTGGAAGATATATTTAGAATTGCAGATTAAACGCATAAATCGACCAATTGAAACGGACATACACATCAGGGCATATAAATTAGCTCAAGATGGCGAAACGTGCGCAGCATGGTCTGTCCGATGAAGAAATTCAGTGATTGCTTGAGGAATTGGATTCAGATGATTTCCCTGAATCTGACATTGAACAACTGTCTGGTGGATCGGGTGATGACAATGAAGAGGTTTTGGGTGAAGAGAATTCCGACATTGAGACTGAGTTCACTGACGAAATTCGCTACATGTTTACGGAATGTGAATCACTGGGATCAGATGCTGATGATAACTTAGGGTACTCTAAGATATCTAAACTGGGTGGCCTCATGGGCAGCAGAAATAAAATTATACAAAATCTTATTAATATGTATATATGTCAAAAACTGATTAAGATATGATAAGTATACAATTGTTGACATTTCAGACATTTCCTTATTTTTCCATCACTTTTTACGACTGCGGTCTAATTACTAAAAAGGTTAGAACTTATTTATGTATGAAAACATTTTCAAAATTTCTATTGTGTTTTCTTTTACATTGATTTTTGCACATTTTATACACTAAAAATATGCATGTCATGATTAAAATTATTTGCATGTAAGAGCTTGAACAGAAAAAATTAAATAAATTGGAGAGGGGTACATTTTGGGGCAGCTTTGGATACTCCAAAAAATTTCTTTTCTCTAATTCAGCACAGATGGATGGCAATAGGAGATCAAATGCTAAAGAATGATGTTTACATTATGTTTGTGGGTCAAAAACTGACTGAGATATAAAAAGTTGACAATTATTTTCTTGATAGGTCGTTATATGGTAAAATCGCTGGTTGGGCCCTAGGTAAAAAAATATTGCTGGTCGTTTAAGGGTTAAACAATGCTATTTCTCATTTGGCTGTTGTGACATAATAATGAGGCTTATGAGCTTCACATTTTAATATGCATCAAGTGGCAGTCTTTGTCACTGACGCTACCATCATGTCGACTAAACTTTGCCACTTCAAATAACCAGCGACAGGCAGAACTTTTACTTTCACTAGCTATTATAATGCTGGCTAGCTTTGACAGCTTCAAATTTACTATAATATTCATCTTAGGATCTTGCAACTGTTGAATTTGAGAAATTTATAGGTGATAACCAACCTGATCCAGAATTTATGGCTGTCGCAGTCGCACCTCGAGACTCCAAGACCTGGCTCACATCGAGGTTGGAAGGTAAGGTAGCTGGTATGTATGTTATTCGAGACTGGCTTGACTCCTCAGCTGAACCATTTATCAAGTTCTGGAGAAGCGCCTGAAATGAATAATGCAATGTAACCAGACAAAGAATGTCTTTTGAATAAAGTCATTCAGAGCAACTCATGAAGTTGTAACTGATGAGTATGTCAGATAACACCATTTATTCACAAATCCGATGAACGCACAGTTATACAATGGCTCCTAATTACATCACAGGAACTTTCTGTGTAGCAGCCTGGATGAGCTGCACACAACTGCCTGCATAACAGGATAACTGTCGATTGGCCTTTCATTCCAACAGAGTAGATTTTCTCATCAAGAGAACTTAATATGTCTCCACTCCCAACACCTGGTTGCCACTCCAGCAGATGGTTTATGGTACTCATAACCTTCACTGTTGCTTCAGCAATGAAGTGAACAGTCCTCAGATAAGCAGAAGAGTCCCTGCTGCCAAGCTCCCACATACATGTAGAACATAACCAACCAACTGATCACAATACACAGCTCAATGATATAACTACAAATGAACTGTTTGTTCTGAAAGAAAATACAAATTTAACTAGAAACTTCTTTAAAAATGAGCATTAAGGGAAACAACTAAATTGGAATTGTAAATAACTCCATTATTTAAGTAGGAACTAGCTATCCAACGAGTCTCAACAGTGTTAAAGTATCATAAAACTGGAGAGCAATGTTCAGCCGAAAAACAGGACAACCTATTCCTATATAGGCAATGGAATGTAAAATCTAGCCACTCGTTTGAAGGTCACTGTATTCCCAATTGGACAACAAACAACTCAGTTAAACACATTTACACAACCAGTAAACGATTTTTTTATTCTGAACAACATCCTTACTTGGCTAGATGTTACGAACTGTGGCTGCCCATCATCAGATGGTGCTACTTGTAAGACTCGATATGTAATGGAACCTGTAAAAAAAAACAGAAAACATTATTGAAAAAAGAAAATGGGTGAGGCCGTTGAACAAGAAATGACCTAGTCTATGCATTATTGTGCATTAGCTTGGCACACCTCTAGAACCAACAGGGATATGGAGTTACAGGCCACTCTGAAGTCGTACTGAAATGAGGAATATTTGTCACTGGATGCTACTAGATGCCTCATGCTGGCCGCAACTTTCAGTCGTGATTCAAGTGCTCTTTTGTATCGGTTGTCCTACTCGTTTATTTTCAGCCCAATTCTGGCAACCAACTCAATAAGCACAACCAATGGCATCCTCTGGAGGTTGAAGAAGCATGCTTGAGCCCCAATGCTCAGTTCAGATATAAGGTGATCATAAGTCACCATGAAGAAATCGTCTTTCTTCCGAAAGCCACAGACACAAACAGCATAATCTTGGTCGTCTTCTACATCTCCTCATTCGTCCTCTGCAGCATGATGAAGTCATGCTAAGGGGCCGTCCATAAAGTACGTACGCTCAGAGGGGGAGGTCCAGGAAAAGCGTATGTTTGCGTATGGGGAGGGAGGGGGTCGCTCAAAAGAAGTACGTACGCAGAGATAAAAAATTATGATGTGAAATACGTCGTATCTGTTGTCCTGTCTAATTATTACCAACATTCTCTTTTATAATGTTAACAAAATTTCTTAAATTTTATTTTGAACTAATATATGATCTAGTAGCATAAAATGAACAAAGTTTTATACAGTAAATTAATAAAAGTCGGGGGGAGGGGTGGTTGCAAAAGCGTACGTACTTTCGGGGGGGGTGTCAAACGTACACCTTGCAACAAGGGGGGGGGGGGGAGTCCAAAAAGTCAAGTTTTCGGTGTACGTACTTTATGGACGGCCCCTAATTCGTGATTTCAAATTGTCCATTTACAAGAAACACGATGTGAACTAGTTTTAAGTCATACATCGCTGACACTGAATTGGTAGTGTTGCTAGGGCAGGGACCTGGACCCCAATTCATGACAAAAGTTCACAGTTGTTGACATGAGCGTGGTATTGGTAAAAGCGTCCCAGAGAGTGGATGTGATACAAGATTTCGTAGTATGAATGGGTTGAGCCTGCTAACAATGCACCGTGGTCACAGCGAGAATGTGGTAAGGTCGCAGGGATATGAGATCAGGGTCTATTGACAAGTTAAAAAATACGCTCGGAGCACTCGGGCATGTTAAACAAACTGTCAGCCACATTTAATGAAAACAAGGTAAACATTACACCTAAAATAAATGAATGAATTTGTTTTTTAAAGTGACACAAAATGAAATGCAATTGTTGTTTGCAAATAAAAGATCCAATCTTCGTTTTTGAATCAGACTTGGAAAGTCAATTTTTATTAATACTTGGACCCATTGTATGTAATGTCCAAGTAATGTAGAGTACCACGAAACTTGAGTTTCCAAGTCGAGTTTTGGTTCGTCCCTATGGAAGACACACATTTTGGTGTCCAATCAAAGAGTTTAACTAGAATTTGAAACACTGCAGTAAATAAGCTAAATACCACAAAAACAGCAAACCAAAGCCCTTGGAATTGTTTACCTTGCCCAGAGTCTGATCTAAGCTGGTAGCCACCATTTGTATCCAATGTCAGAGAAAGTGTTGCCGGATCATCCCCATTATCTGTCAAACACCAACAATGTAACTACTTCTCACTGGTAGACAGAAATGACTGCTGGCTGCTGTTAGTAAAGTGTTGGCAAACACAGCAAAGTTAAGAAATCCAATTCATATTTGAAACAAGCTTCCGTCCATCAAACGTGTAGTTCGACCATATCAACTCACCAGCCACAACTATTGTATAGAAGTATGCTCAAGTCACACCGAATCCTCACAAGGCAAGTGCTCAACCAATATGCTGCCAAGTCTGCATGGTCATTGTCATATTTTCAGCTTTATTAGCCAAGTACATCTGAATCTATAGCCAAATATTTCTCAATAACAGTAATTATAGCAAGAACTACAGTATCTGTATGAACAGCAATATCAATGGCAATCATTAAACATTAAAAACCTTTGAACTACAACTGAATTCGTGTCACATACGAACAGGCTATAACAGGATGCTGATTAGGTATAACAACACATTACAGTTATTATCAAAAATAATAATAATTGCACAATTACAAACCATCCATTGTCAACTGTACATCATCGGACTCAGGCTCTGATTTCGCACTAAAAACAACAACACTTTTAAGTTTCAAGTATTATTATCAGAATTTCTCAATGAACACAAATCACCCAGAAATGTGAATCTGACATGTGATTAGTCAGTTGCCAAATTCGATAGCCAAATGTTTGAAAGCAAACGACAAATACTCAGGGTTTTCAAATGCATGTTAATACTAGATTTGAATTTTGTCTAAAAAATTCCAGTAACTGCAATACAAGTGGTAGCTCATAATATTTTGATTAGAATTTGATCATCAGAAGCTTGTTTTTCATACTTGCCTGTGGACAATGGTCACATGACATATGCTCAGTACTTAGGAGAGCACGTTTATCAGTTTTAATTACCAAGATGTGCAAAGCCACATGGATTCCTTAATTGCAATTACATGTTGCAAACAATAATGCTTTTTGAGCATGAACTGATACTGTTACCAACTGCACTCACACAAAATATGCGTATTTAGTTAGGAATTTAACAACTTTAAAGCCATGGGATTTTTACTTGAAACACAAACATAACCCGGAAATGAATACGTTAACACGGATACACCGATAGAAAATATAACGATTTGACATAAATGTCAACAGGCTTCGTTTGACTGGTTTACTTTGGAGTTATTCACGCCGTTTACGCGAGATTGGTCCATGGGGTAATTCATGGTACCCTCATAACTTACTCTCAAAATGGCTGAACGGTTCGGCCCAATTCCACGTCTTCAAACCCCCGGATTGATTAGAACATCGCTGGCACACATTTCCTACAGCATCAATGATCCCCCGACGTAGTTCGGCATACTTACGTGGGATCGAGACCATGATCGAAGTCATCCATTAAGGTCGGTCGGGGTTTGAATTTCGACGGGATACACGAAGTTTGATCACGGGGTCCAACAACAACAGACGGTCATGTGAGGAGCAACACCTTATTAACATAGACGCCGTCATTTGCATAGTATTTGCATACATGATAATAATACACTACATTGAATGTTGTACCGCAGGTTAGAAAACCATTTTATAAACCCTTGGATTTGATGGCAAAAGAAAAGGGCATTAAAACCCACCGATTACAACAGTGACTAGGGAACACTAACGCCACTAGTGCAAAAAGGCTCGCACTAAATAAAAAATTCTACTTTACACCTTATAATGTCCCATGCGATAATCTCTCTCTAGACACGCTTCGCATATAAGTTTATCCCAAGAACACCACAATGTTAAATGAAATTCTTGCAACACAAAATAAATTACTTACACCCGGCGAAACATGGTGATATCGTTTTATTGTTTCAAGAATATAAAAACTACTTGGCTCAACTATTTATTCTCGAACTATTTTTCTAATATATTAAAGTACTAATTTCGCCGAACTTCACACTTCTTACAAGATTTCCGCCAAAGATACTATAATATTAAGGACCATTATTTAAATCCAGGCCCAGCTAATTACCTGTATGAAGGTTCAAATTATCGCTCAAGTTAGGGCGATCCCCATCTCAGGATTCTTTGAGGCAAGTCAGAACAGACGACAGTGATGAATAAACATTTTGGTCCCGTGACTGATTTCAATATTGTAATTTGTGTAGTGCTTTGCATACATGATTCGGCGGCGAGCAGCTACGCCGATGGCATTAAAGATTTAACACTAATTTCTCAGCAACGACAAAGACTTGCTTTAAACCAGCATGGGAACTTTGAGTTGATTGATATATAAACTATCAGCCTTGTTAACTTTTCTGGCCATAGACTGGATTTAATTAAAAATAGAAAAATTTAACATTGTTAAAGAGTCGGCCTATACGTTGTTTTACCATAGCTACTCTGAGGATGTCTGCTGTGTAATTGCTTGCTATGAATGTTTTGTGATTGTATATTTTTAAACGATCATATCATGATGTGCCCACAGTGTGTTTGCAAGCGGTTCAATAAGGTACATACTTACTTACTTATCTGTTTGAAGCCGTTTCATGCGTAAACAGTCTCGTTCAAGTCTCGTTTCCCTTACCGGAAGTCACGTTTGATTCGCCGTTAGCCATAAACAATAAGTCTATAACCGAAGCGTTATCATTCCACCCTACTAATACACTCACTCGTTATCTATATCAATAGACAATTCTCTCTGCCTGTCTGTGTGTCTTCGTCCGGCGATGCATTTGCACAGTTTGAGAGCTATTCACTCGAAACCTTCACCGTTGCTTCGGGGAATACCTAACACACGCAGGCGAGGGGTTCGGTATGCCCGCGGACGCCTTCTTCCGGATCTCCAGGGCAAAAAACCTGTCTCGAGACTACTACCCCCAAAGTTTCCTTCTCAGTTGCCACGATCGTCTCGCCGACACACCTGCATGTCATATCTCTCTACCACAGTTTTTGTTCAGGAGATAGGCCTATATGTTTGCAGAGACGGTCAGCTGGGTTTGTACTTTATTTTTTTTTACACTTTTACAGCTATATACTATAAACATACGCTGTTCGGTCGGGGAATGAATGGACGGTTTGGGACAGTCATTCACGTCGGTATGTACTTTGTACTCATTTGCACACTTTTAGACCTATTGACTCGAAACATTCGCCGTTCGCTCGGGGAACACCTCCGTCTTCCTCCTCTCCAGTCAAAACCCTGTATCAACCCGGGCGAACGCCGGGTGCCCCAGCTAGAGTTGGTGGTAATGCAGAGGGTTCGGGCTATCAGAGGAAGAAGAGGGGTTACGATGACGAAGAGGGTTAGGCTAGGGAACGCAGGATTGTCGAGAAGGAAGAGTAGGAAGAGCAGAAGGAGGAGGAAGCCGTATAGAAAGATTAAGGAGTAGAGTAAAGGAGAAGTGCGACGATGAGTGCATAATGAAGTGGAGAAGAGGGTGAGGAGTGTGAAAGGGAGGATGGGGTGGGAGGAGGAAGTGGTTAGGATAGGGTGAGAAGTATGAGGAAGGGGAGAAAGTAAAGGTAAGCGAGAACAAAAAGGAGTGAATAGAAATAAGAGAAGACGTAGAAAGAGAAGAGGAATTAGAGCTGAGGAGGAGGGATTAGACTGAGGAAAGGTGTATGAAACGTAATGAAGTGGTGGGAAGAGATGATGCCTGTAATCAGAAGAAGAAGAAGGGAGGAAAGTCAATTAAGGATGAACACTAAGCAATAGGATGAGGAGGAAAAGTTGAAGATACATGTATATCTAGATTCTGTCCGTTTATGCATTTGCACACTTTTACACCTAATCACTCGAAACCTTCGCCGTTCGCTCGGGAAACACCTGGGACACCCAGTAGAGGAATTGGTGAACCCGCGGCCTCCGTCTTCCTACTTTACAGGGCCAAAACCCGTCTCAACCCGGGCAACGCTGGGCATCCCACCAGTGTTGGGCACGAGACCAAGACCAAGACCGATACTCTTTTTTATAAACCATTCAATTCATTAAGACGCTAAAACGAAAAAACACTTAAAACGTCATTAATTTCGTACATAGCCCATCTCAGCGGCCAGCCTAAATCGCTGAAGTCCATGCCCAGTTCATCAGAGAAATGCGGTTGGTCTCCGCGTCTACGATTCCAACCTCAATTTCCTCAAATGCGGACGATTCTGGTGATAATGACTAAGAATGCTTTGTAAAGTTGGTCACGGTTTTGTTTCTGTTTACAGTCAAGTGTAATGTAATGTGTACTGCATGAACACTCACTAAATAAAGTTTATAATTTATACCATTTACAATTTTAAAGAATATTAATTTTTTATGTGGTTTGACTTTAATGTTATTTGTACAACACTTAACAACAATGGCGTAGCACTAGGGAGCTGGCTACTGAATGGTAACTGGATCTGATGGAAATTTTGTCATCTTTTTCAACTGAGTAGGTAACCATAATTATATTGATGGACTTTGCATTAGCCTATTATTATTAAACCAGAAAATACTAGAAGCTGAATACACATTATCTTTGTAATAAAAGAACACATAACAAAGAACTTACCCAGTACAAAATAAACAGGCTAAACCTCATTTTAGTACAAATCATAACTGTGTGACAAACACTTAGCCTACACGTAGGCCTACGTGTGTTAAGAAAACAATTTAATTATCAGACCAACAAACGAAAATTTGTATGAACATCAGCGTCATTTCTTGCGCAGAAAGGAAGGTTCATCGCAATTTTTAAAACGTCACTCAACCCCAGAATCCCACCCGATAGTTCTATACGACTTATTGTAGGCTATAGGTATGCCTCCATGAAGCGGTGTACGCACTATTGGAATTTAATTATAATGACAGCACGTACAATCGTCTAACAAAGGAAACAAGTGAACATACGTTATACAAGCAGAGGCTTCGATAACTAACGTCTTGGTGTAGGGTCTACTATAAATCTATAATGCGGGGAATGCTGGAGTTATTTCCTGAACAGCGGTCTGCTGAACTACAGCACTGCAGATTGAGGACAGTCCGTGGTCCTGCTGTGAGTTTCCGTGGTCTTGCTGTGCTTTTCCGTGGTCTTGCGGTCCTTTTCCATGGCTTTGTTGTCCATTTTCGTGGTCTTGTTGTCCTTTTACATGGCTTTGTTGTCCTTTTACATGGCTTTGTTGTCCTTTTCCATGGCTTTGTTGTCCTTTTTCGTGGTCTTGTTGTCCGTTTCTTTCGTATTTATCGTCTCTCTCTGTAAACAATTTTGGCTTCGGCTCGTTTACAACGTAGCTAAAAAATGTAAGAAAACAGTTTCCATTTCTGTAAGATTATAGGCCTACTGTAGAGAAATGTTACGGCAAATCAAATAAATTTGGTGGCATCAAAAGCCGCATCATAGCGTCTCTACCTCCATAGGCCCTAAATGAATTACTGGCTTTCAAGGCAGATTAAAAGGTGGCTATTCATAGGCCAGTTCTAACACCAGAAAACCGTACAAGGGGTCATCCATTTCTTTGACTCCGTTTCAATCTTGTCAACATTTTACCTCTCTATACCCGTTCTCCTTTACAGATACGCGCATTACAGCTGAGGCAGAGCTGCGTAGACTTATATCAGCTTGTTTACCCGATGATATTGTATAGCTAGCTAGCGTAGTCTACGGAGTGGGCACTTGATATAAGCTTATGCAGTGTTCTGCTTCTGCATAGACTTCAAGGAATCTATATAAAAGTAATGGTAACTTGTAAAATTGCTGTGTACATGTTTTACTCTTAAACATAGATGTCGCCCCAAACTAAATTTTGTTTCAATGTGAAAACTTTTTAAGCCTCCAGCGGCATTTAAGAAAAATTATTTTGCTGACATACTTATTCGTCAAGTTATCTTCATAACTAAAATTTAATGAATCAGCTTGTTGTGTCAAAAGGATTTGAAGATTTCTTAATCCCGATAATCGTCCTCGAATTAATCACACGAGGTTACACAGAGACTTTCCAGTCCCGTCTATATTGGTCCTTGCAGAGATAAAAATTTGAATCAAGACAATAATGATATGGTACAAGTTAAAGGAAATAAGTGTGTGTAGCCCACCCTTCCATTGTTAGCAGTTCCCCTCATTTAGCCTTTTGCGATTGGAAATACATATTAATGGAGGTCTAGAGATTTCTTGCAATTGATTAAAATCGATGATCGATTGAACGGTTTAAGCGATCAAATTCATCAAGCTGAACATACATTCCTCTATTTTGCCAGTGAAAGCGCTTCATCCGCGAGATGTTCGAGTGAGCAAGGACTACAGATGTAGATACGATTAGTAAGAGAACGCTCAGAAAGATGTTCCAGACGATCAGACCAATCACAGTCTTCCTCAAGTCCACTAATGACGTCATTTTGCCTCTGTCTTCTATGTCCGGAAACGCTACAAGCAGACTCGAATTAGAAATTCAAACGACAAACCGTGCAGTGTAATTCAAAGATCTTAAAATGTAGACCTACACAATTATAAGAACAATTTCCGGTAGCGTTTAATGACCCCTCTTACTAAAAGGTCTGCACATGTTTTATTCTTGGATGGGAAACATTTGACTTGCCCAGTAATTTGATCGTCAAGTTCTGCACATTAGGCTTCTGCATGGTGTGATGAAGCCGGTTGTGGTAGTCGTCTTACTCATTTAGGTCTCGTCACCTCTCTTATTTTCATTTTCTTCCTCTATTGCTACTTACATGTATAAATCACTAACTTCTGGTGGGGCGTGGCTATTCATTGACATGGAGATCAGAATAAAACGTCAACTCAACTTTTATAAATTATCAGCACAATCGACTATTATTACACAGTTCAAATAATTATACTACATCGGCGACTTAATTTTGGCGCCACACACGTGCTCAGTGCATACACATTTCTGGCTCTGGACTACTATGTAGCGTGGCAAGGCTGCCGAACACTGTTCAGTTCAACGATATACATATATCTTATATATATATATATATATATATATATATATATATATATCCTCCGACAACGTTACCATTAGGTTTCTTTAAGGTGAATATAATCCGTTCCACATAGGTCAACATTAGGCCAATTTGTCTAGTTTCAGAACATTAAAAGTTTACATCGAATACTCTATAGATACGTGTACACATTTGGCCGTACATACTGTTCTAATTAATGTAATGTCAATTACCATGTTTTTCTTGAATTGCCTCTGAACGTTCAGCTGAGCCTAGTCTCGCGTCCGTCGTTGTTTTTGGCTCTGTGGAAGCCTGTCGAGAAAGTCAAAACAGAACAATTCGTTAATTAATTCAATCACCTTCAGTCGGTGACGACTAAGCAATCTAGAATATGCTGTCGGTTTATCGGAGTCTTATTTCGTAAGGCTTTGTACACTTATAATTCCAGAATTTGATGATAATCAGCTCATCCTGTTTCTGGGGGACCCCATTATAATTCGGTCCCATTACATATTATCGCTTTATGGCTCGGTTCCACTTTATCGTTTCTAATATATATATGTGCTAAACTCCTAGAATAAACATGCACAAGAGAATCGCGCTCAGTTGAACCAAGTTCTGTTAAGCGCGTTTAAAGTGTCGTCGAGATTAACTGTCGTCTAGATTAAGTGTCGCGAGATAAAGTGTCGTCGAGGTAAGTGTCGCGAGATTAAGTGTCGTCTAGATCAAGTATCGTCTAGATTAAGTGACGTCGAGATTAAGTGTCGTCTAGATTAAGTGTCGTCTAGATTAAGTGTCGTCTAGATTAAGCGTCGTCTAGATTAAGTTACGTCGATATTAGGCGTCGCCTAGATTAAGTGTCGTCTAGATTAACTGTCGTCTAGATTAAGTGTCGCGAGATTAAGTGTCGTCGAGATTAAGTGACGTCGAGATTAAGTGTCGTCGAGATTAAGTGTCGTCGAGATTAAATGTCGTCGAGATTAAGTGTCGTCTAGATCTCTAGATCTGTGGCGAGATTAAGTGTCGTCGAGATTAAGTGTCGTCGAGATTAAGTGTCGTCGAGATTAAGTGTCGTCGAGATTAAGTGTCGTCGAGATTAAGTGTCGTCGAGATTATGTGCCGTCGAGATTAAGTGCCGTCGAGATTATGTATTGTCATGATTAAGTGTCGTCGAGTTTATGCGTTACGAGATTAACTGTCGGCACACCTGTATATCACCATGCAAGCATATGGCTCGGTTCCACTCTGTTTATGTATCACCTTATGGCTCGGTCCCACTATATCTATATATCGCTTTATGGCTCGGTTCCACTCTTTCTATATATCACTGTAAGGTTCGGATCCACTCTATCAATTTATCATTTTAAGTTTAAGGTTCCATTCTATTTTAATATCACTCTGTGACTCGATTCCATGGTCTCTATCTATAGATCAAGTATTAAGTTTTTTTTACTGGTTTGAGTTTGATGCTTCATCGGCGTACGCCTTGTGCTTTTACACAACGGTACTGGAGAGGTTACAATTAATAATTAACACCTACTTCGTAGCACGGGGAACCGACACGTGGGGCTGAGTGGTCTTGTGGTATAGCGCTCCTCTGTGACGTACAGTTCTCAGGTTCTACCATTCCAGGAGACCAGAGCAACGGAGACCACTGAGTTAGATCTTAACATAGGTTTGCAGGAATCAGTTCCTTTATAACTCTATTCATATGATGATCGTCGAAAGGGAATATTAATTAAGACAAGAAAGATTTAGTTAACATTAATAGTTAATATGCTGCTTGCCTGCATGATGCGAAGCAATGAATGGGCTCTATGTGGCAGGATTGGCGATCGGATCCCTGTTGGTGTGGACACTGAGAACCGCCTTAATCTTCCTTAATTTGTTAAGGAAGATTAAGTATTTCATGTATCATGAAGATCATGTATTTTACAAGAACTTACAAATGATGTAGCTCCAGCAAAGGTAATGGGCCACCTACGATCAATGGACAGATCGGAACAGTCTGAAATCAAAGCGAATGCACCATATATTACTCTGACGGATTCTATATTCTGGAATGTTTACAGTCGTTAAGTTTTACAGTTTCATTATGTCAAGAAATCACGGCATGAAGGCATTGACAGCAGGATTGAGAGATAACTAGAAAGACGGAGGGAGGAAGCAATAGAAGTAAGGATGGAAGTGCGGATGATAGGAAGGGAGGAAGCCAGTAGTGCCAGTTTTAACGATATCTGAGGGTGCTGACCTCAACCTTATCTTACAATTCAAGTAAAAGTGCTAAGTAAAAGAAGAAGTCATGCAGATAAGAAAGGGCAGATTGAGGAATGGGTCATAGTTGTAAATCCTGCGATGCACTTGACCCCGTGTCAAGATTATTGGGATCCGACTCAAAGGTCTAAGACACGGAAGTGTGGACTTGCGCAGAATGACGGCCGTCAGAGTCTCACTCAGCAATACAAGACCTTTAACCTACGACCTGTTGACCTTCAACCTGGGTTTGGTTCCCTGGAACGTCGTTTGAAATAAACATTGACCCCATGAGTTCAGTATTTTCTAAATGCAGAAGAAGACGACTAAGACCAGCAATGGAAGCCATGCAACCCTAAAAGGGAGGGAACTCCTTTTCAATTATTGTTAACGATTTCATTTGCAATAGTCGCTATCTTAGCAATGTATAAACACTGGCCTTGCATTGACTAATCTATAGGTCACTCCTGGTGGGTGGCCAGTTCTCACGCTCGCCCTCTGTGTCCTCATTTCATAACGGTGTTCACTCGGGAAGCAATAATATTGGTAGATAAATCTTCCGACCTTTGCATTGACAGTGCAGAACATTAATCTCTTGGTTCGCCTTTTGTCTGATTTATATAGCGTAATGGATTGTGGTCAGATAACTCTTGTTGGGCTTTCTGATGTTAGTTCAGCATTTGATTCCGTGAACCATTTCATTCTCCTTCAGCGGCTTTCTATTTCTTTTGGCTTGACTGGCGGACCTCTTGAGTGGCTCCGCCCCTTTCTTACTGACCGTACCAATTGTGTAGCTACTGGTACTTCTCGATCTCGCTGGGTCCCTGCCCCTTTTGGAGTTCCTCAGGGTTGAGTGCTGGGTCCTTTGCTCTACATTCTCTATTCTCTGATATCAGTCTCCTGCTTACTCTATCTGGCCTCCTGCATCAGTTGTATGCAGATGACATTCAAGCTTATGTCCATTGCAAAGCAGCTGCAGCAATGGTCTCGGTTGGGTTGATGTGTGATGCCATAAATGTCCTCTCTGAATGGATGGCCCCGAATCGCCTCCTCTCAAATCCCTCCAAAACAGAATTTATAAGGATTGGGAGTCGCAGGCACCTGGCTGAGCTGGATATGCAGATATTCGCCGAGACCTATCCTCACATTACTTTTTCATCTGTTGTGCGTGATCTGGGTGTATTGCTTGATCAGAAGCTTAGTTTGTCGCAACATGTAAACCATGGGTTACTCGTAACTGCTACTATCAGCTAAGTCAGCTTCGTGCAGTTATTCGCTCTCTTACATTTGAGGCTTCAGTAGTCCTCGTTCATGCCTTTGTAACCAGCAGAATTGATCACTGCAGCGCTGTTCTGGTTGGTCTTCACTGTGCCGTAGTGGTGCGTTTAGAACGCGTTCTTCGCTCTGCGGCCAGGCTTATTGGACATATACCTAAATTTTCACCGGTTTAAGCTTATATGCGCGATGTCCTTCACAGGCTACCGGTTTAACAGCGCATCACTTTCCGCATTGCAACACTAGTTTGGTGGTGTCTCTCTGGTTGTGCGCCATCCTACTTGACTGAACTGTGTCGTCCGGTGTCTGAACTCCTGCGCTCTTCTGCTAAAGGCGAGCTTCTTGTGTCCGGGGTCCACTCGTCGCTAATGCTGCGTCGAACTTTCTCAGTGGTTGGTCCATCCACCTGGAATGGGCTCCGTTTGCCCTCCGTCTTCCCCCTTACAATGATCTACCTACCTTTTGTAAGCTGCGAAAGTCATTTCTTTTTGGCCGTGGCTGGGAGCACCTCTGAGTAGTTTCCCTTGAAGAGGCGCTATATAAATTATCGAAATGAATGAATGAACGAATTAATTAATCACTAAGCCGGACGGAAAAAAGCTGTCCCGCGAGTCAGAAATAGGGCCATTACACCGACGATGCTTTCCTGGCCTCCAGAACTTTGTCTAAACACTACTTTGAAAAACACTACTCTGATGTTCGTGACTGCTAATGAAGATCAGTTTTATAAGCCTGTATTGACAACTTGCGTGCTAAAAACTACAATTTAAGATCCAGTTTTGCACGAATTTACGAAGACGGCTCACAGACGCCTAATCCGTTTTCCTCAAGCGCCTTCAGCACACTAACCTTCCACTTGTAAGATAGTATCGCTACCGGTCCCCCATTAATAACGTTTTGACACCCAACTGTTAGACTATAGAGCAATTGCGATTAGAGCTTTACATTCAAAGATAAATGATGTAACATGCTCACCCGATGTGTTGCAAAGTTTGATTGGCAGTGTATAGGGCCAGCGCAACTTGTCAAACATACAGCGGACGTCGACCGACAGAACATAGCTTACTTCATTCCCTGCGTGTCCCTGACAGTTCTCCATGTTCGACATGTGTAGGTTGCTAACTGATGGGCTGAAGATGGCTTTAAGGGCGGACGGTTGGACCAGGCTATACATGGCCAGATGAATAATGCCTTTGTGAGATATTTTCACGTACTCAGCCTCCTCAAGCGACACCTACAGCATGGAAATCAATACACTTAGATTACAGAGATCATCTGAATTTCGTCATGCCCGAAGTGTTTCCAATTTCCTACACATATTAGGCCTGCCTACTTAGGCCAGTAATAAGATTTGTGTTCTGCAATAAGATGGCAGACATTGTCGATTACCAAGGAATACTTTAGCACATTCTAAATCCATAGTTTGTGCATTTTATCCAGCTTCCGTAAGTAATCGTCTTATCATTGTTAAATTTCACCATATTTCTGTCACAATAATATTTCGACGCTCTAGTCATTAGCAAGCAGTAGTGTTTATAAATCAGTGTTACTTTTCACGTAAAATACAAATGTCGCCATCTATATTACTGAGTCAAGATTGGTTTATCAAAGACGGCACCATACACCTTTACAAACTACAGGCTAGTAACTCCGAGATGCACCTGGGAAGCGCTATATAAATGTTTATATAGACACACGCAAATGCACACACACACATAAAAAATATTGCAAACACACACATGTGTACATTTCACTGTATTCCAACAGCATTTCACTCCATTGAGGAGAACGTCTAGTTAACCCCCTAAGAGGCAGTGTGTGTCCTTGACTATGTGGATTATCTCTTAATGTGCTCTTAATATTATGGCTCATTGCAAGGCTCCTACCTCATCGTCTGCCCATCCCACTAACCGTCCACTCTCCATTGATTCACTTTGACGGAGTGTGCAAGGTGCGCCAGCGAAATAGAAATTCTGGAATATCACTCGGTATTAGCGGAGATTTTAACCAACACTATTATAGTCCAGCGCGTCAGCCACAGGAGACCATTAACCCTCCTCCCTCCACAGAGCGATGCTCAATGACACAGAATGTCTTTACCAATTCGAAGCCTCCGTCTGCAAATCTGCCTCTGGCTTCCATCTGCCAGAAGAGTGTGTAGTTTCCAGTATGTCCGTCTTGAAAGGCGGCGCCACTCCACAGCTGGATCCAGATCGGAGACCTTGTGACAAACTTTGCTGCCAGCGCTCGTACGACGAAGCCGCGAGGAACAATTGATCCAGCATCCAACAGGATCTTAGGCACCGGATTGAAACCATGTAGGGCATCTGCAGTGAAAGCGTACACCGAAGATATAATATTATTGTGAAGGAATCTGCAGTGAAACACGTCCAATTAATTTCAGTTATTTACTTGCAGCAAATATATCGTATTCTGCAGATTTATGGCGCTTACGCATATAATAGACGGCACCAGCCTATGACGTTGTACCGGTGCATGCAAAGCTTGCAGATGACATTGAGGTTCAAATTTAAGAAGACAAGTTGCGAGAAGGATTGCCTTCCAACTAGGCTATGTCTTTAGTTCTATCGAAGGCAATGGTTCCGTTCATTGAAAGACCCATGGAGTTCTTGTCTTACAGAAGTATTAGCCAACTTCTCAACGGACATATTATATATATCCTATCAAGAGTAGGCCTAGTCTTGATGGTTCATGTGTGCATGCGAGAATTTATGCGTCGTCTTTCCGTAAGCTCCACCTATCTAACGAACAACAGTCATTAGATTAGCTTCGTCCCATGCGTATACATCTATAACGAAAGGGTCGGTTATTTATTCACTGAACACTTGCAGTACATTGGTCACGTCTAGTCTGTGAAACTGCAGGCACAGTGTATCGAGTGGACCCGCATTAAAAGGTCCACACTGAATAGTGAACACACGAAGCCAGTGGACCAACCTGAGATTTCTACGACATATGTCAAAATGACGATGAGAAGAACATCTTTCGTCCCGAATGGCGTCATAATTTTCTAGCGCAAACTTTTCGAATTGCAAAGTCTTGATAAGATCCGCCACACAGTAGTTATACCAACGTTCTCAGCTTTCAGTCACAAGTGTCTGTCTAAAAGCGCTAGCTAACGATTCCTCGTTGCCACATACATATGCAGGTATATGTATGTGGACTACACGCCTTAAGTTGAATGTGCCATATACGGATCTCTCCTTAAACGCAATTCACTGACGAATGCACTAGTTCAAATAGCAACGATATGTTTGGGATTTCTTCGCTCTTTTCGTACGAGCTTTAAGAGGATTGGCTTCATCAGTAGTGGTTGTATGTGTGCTGAAATGTTATGCATGGTCCACTTGTGAATTTCAATTAAGGTAATTTATTGGTACCTAATTCAGGAATCAGTTCACAAATATACAAGTGATACGTCTGAGGACATATCACAGACAATGTCATACAAGGTTTTGAATGATCACTCCTTGCTCCTGTGTACATGTAGTGGCATCCCATAAAGATTGTTGCATTTATCATGGTATAATCACCGAGTCACGAAGGACTTTGTATCCTCTCTGTTCTTGGAAATGGCTAGGGAGGTCAATGGATGACGATGATGATCGATATTCAAATTATATGAAAGGCAGTAAAGGTCTAAGTTGCTTAGTTTGGATTGCTAAATAGCAGAAGAACTGGGAGCAGAAAATTCCTTCGGTTCCAGACCTCATTTACGTTTTAATGCGCGTTTGTGAATAATCTGGTTTCCGCGACTTCGCTTTCGTAGGCGCTGTAGAACTATCGAGTTAACGATTACAATTTATGATGTAACACTGATTTATTCCACTTACAAATACAACGGTGTATCGTTACAACCCGTCTCAAAATGACAATAATTTTCGACAGTCGTTTTAACTTTCAAAATAATGTCACCATTTTAGTCTATTTTTCCATCGTCCTAAATGGAAAAGCAGATTAGAGAGAGCGGAAGGACATTGACGACAGAGTGTGTTGTAGGTTCAAATGACAGTGGTAGCAAATACTGTTATTTAAGTGACACCTGCGTAATTGAGTGAAATATATAGATAAAGTTGCGTATGTTGATATTTGACGTGTAACGTGACGTCACATACCTTAGACTCCCCTCCACTTAGTCACAAATCGTCACAGTTGTAGGCCTATGTCCCTTCCCCTAGGTGTGTGACGTCATTCATGGACGGCCCCTCAGATTCATTGTACAATTTCAGGAGGGCCCAAAAAATGTTTGCGCCTATAGGACCGGACCCTGTTTTCTGTTAACGCGCCTCTGATAGGAAGAAAGCGAGTCACTTAGAAAATGACACAAGAAGAAGTCGTTGCTGCATGTAGCCCAAATTAGCGTTTGGTTTTTGTGTTTAAACTGTTTATTCAGATCGCCTTCGGACTTTCGAATACAACCAGTTGAACAACCAGTTTTGAGGTACAAGAATCCTAATGTTATTTGAAGATATTCATTTCCTTTTTTAGAAACGTCTTACAAGCCTGATCCAGGCGTTGATGCACAATCACACATACACCAACAGATGAATCATGCGATAGGTATTAGGTCTATTAGATCTCAATTTGCTTTGGAACTCATTTACACGCTCAAAATGATATCCAACCGAGTGAACACGTAGGCCTAGTGCTGTTTAACTGCGTTGTACATGTTACGCATAACATCCAAGGCTGTCTAAACCGGTTGCTAATTACTTATTAATTCCTACTAATTACTTATTAACCATTTTATTCGACAACTCGATAGGTAGTGTACTCTTGTTTCTCTCGCTTCTGTGGTTTTCTATCTTTTTAGGTTATTAGGCTTTAAGCTTTGGAATGGACAGCGCAGCTTGTTAAAACTATAAAACGAATTTAAACTCAGTTGATCAAAGAATTGTTAGAAGACACTGGTTAAGAATATAAAGTATGGTGGATATTGACATTTTCAAAGCATCACGAATGAGTTCAGCATTAAAATAATGTTGCATTAAATGCATTTAATTAATTGCCTTTGATACCTCTAAAAAGTGCACACTTTTTGCATTCTTCACAAGACTACTGCTATTGTACCCTCAGCAAAATAGTCATTGCAATTGTATCTACTACAATAAGATGACTGAAAGATGACATTGTCATAAAACTTGTTACATCGTCGGTGAGGGCGGCGCTGTGTGACGTAAAAGAAACCGACAACATTCAAGATGTCTTATCACTGTGTCGTAATTACAGAAACGCAACCAAAGACCTTCATTATCGCTCATCAGTTGCGTAATTCACATTACGTACGATGAAACGAGCTGTGTAAATGTTTTCACACGAGTGATGGTGCTTTCTCGCTTATTCTAATGTACATGTATCTGCGGTCATCACTGACTCATCAGCCCGTCTACTAAATCGAATCGCCTTGACATTAACGACGCCGCAAGAGTTTGGTCCGACGTGCCCAGCGTCCTTTGCTAACGTAACTTACGTAAGACTTCGTGTGTTGCATGATGAGTGGGTGCTGGAAATGTCATTGTCATTGACGTATTCCATGTGAGAACAGTCAATTTGAGTCCCTCTGGTCATACTCTTTACTTTTTTGCATATAATAAGATATCCTTCCGCCTGCGGTTTGTAAGCGCTGAAGCATTAACCGCTTCATGGATTAGATCCTTTGTCTTCTCAATCCAGTGCCAGTGAGTATCGCATCAACCTTCCGATGTCGTATTTTGTGTTTTCTCTCAGCGCTGACTTGATTTCTCTTCTCTCAGAAATTGACTTTTTCTGCTGACCGCAATCCTGAACAGATGATGCGTCGTCTGCTGCTTTTATTCGTCTGACTTTGTATCTCGACTTGGAATCTTTGCTTCTCGACCTGGGACGATTTCTGACCATTGGATGTCTACCTGAAACGGAACGGAATCCCCTTATAACCAGTCTTGCTTTGACTGAATGATGCTGGAATAAACCCTTTAACGACGAGCTACGTAGGTTTTCCAATATATTTTAGTACACGCTCATCCATAAAAGTTTAAGGCTACTCAGATTTCTACTACGCTAAATCAATATAATATATAAATATAGAATATATCCCGTAATAATAATAAATTTCACCGGCGCTCGAGAAAAAGTTGGCGAAATGCGCCTAGATATACTCTAGCACTTATGCAATATTTAGTTTATTTTTAAAATTTACAATGCCAGAGCTAAATAATACATGTAACAAAAAAGACTTGATCGTATCGATTCGCTTTTATAGTTGACACGGGTCTAGTTCTTCATATCCCTATTGCTCGTTTTTCTGCATCAAGAAGCACTCTTAAATTCTGCAATGTAAAACAATACAATGAACCCGAATTTCAGAAACACGGAGGTTAAAAGCGTTTGCTGTTGGGCCTTCACCATTCCACCTAAATGTCATTAGTACCCATTATAATTATAAGTTGCCTATAGTTAGGTCTACCTCCTATATAGGTGTTTCCTTCACAGGTCCTTTGTCGTTTTCACTGGCTATCTTGAATCGTGTGTCTGATTGCATTGGTTCTGGATTAAGTTCGCATTGCCCAGCCACCATGTGACCTACAAACAATAGCGCAACAAACAGTCAATAAACAGACAGCGATGTCGTTTAATTGGCAACTAAGTAGATAGGTTTACAAGCGTATATAGACGCAGAACAGCATGAACATATAGTGCTGTTCGAAGCAAATGGCTTTTCTTAACATCATAGATTACTGTAGTCAATGTAATTTATTAAAATTATCACGTTAATATAAAATATAATATCTTCTACTAATTCAAACTGACAAACCGCATTGTGACTACACGCAGGCAACAGTATGAACGGACGATGACATGTCATTCACGGTGTACATTTTATTTAACCAACGCCGCTGTCGAACGAAAGAAGGAATAGTCAAACCCAAAGGGTAGCGGGAATCGAATTTACTTTACTTTAGCTTTGCACGCTATTGTCCTAACTATTACTCTACAAATCCCCAAAAGATAACAGATAGACAGATGAATGGATGGATGGATGGAGGGATGGATGGATGGATGGATAAGTCGATGGATATAATTATAGAATCAGATATACATACATACACACATATACATACACACATACATGTAAATATACGTAGGGCCTATATATGCAAACGTAGGCTACGTATGCACGTACAAACGCACACATAGAGCATACATACATGTTAAAATGTCTTTGTCTCTATAGAGGAATTGATCTTCCTTGTGCCCCAAAGTGGGTTTAGATCATGGCCTCCGCTGTGCGGCTCGGTTTATTGATCATATTATACGAAAATTTGCACCAGTTTCGGCCTATAATACATGTAAGCACAACGTTCTTCACTGGTCCCTATAGGATGCACTCGTTGATAATGCCGCGCCTAGTTTTCTCATTGGTCGGATCCTCCACCTGGAATGGGATACCGGTTTCCCTACGTAGTACGTATCACACCGATAGCAATAATTTTACCGTTTCTAAACTGTCAAGATAATTTCTTTTAGCAATGGCAGAAGGGGAGCAGCCCTGAGTAGTTCTGCTTGAAGATGTGCTATCATGAATTCTCAAAATGAATGAATGAAGAAATGACCACTATCTTAGACAATTAACACATTGATTAAAGCCGATAATTACATCCTTTGAGTAGCTTGCGCTTCTTCCTCCAGCTTTTGATGTATTTGACGGCAGCGAGGACCGTAACTAAGGCGACGCCGAGCAGAAATAGTCCACCAATGGCTGCTCCTATCGCCTCATCAGAGATCCGCATTCCCTCATTCATCGGATCTACACAGAGGAATGGAATAATAAATGTTGCACAATAAAACAAGTAAGGAGGATGAGAAGAGGGAGCCAGAAGCACCTAGATCGCTCGAAAGAATGCTGGTAGCTAACCACATTGCAACACTAATTAATAATTGTAAAAAAAACTATATTATTCTCATATTAATTCAAGCGTTTAATCAAATCTACATTTCTCCCTCCGTCCAAGAAAATGGTCATACAGCCAGAAGGGTCGTGTTGTGCATACATCAAATATCTAACCTTTAAATAATAGTGTTTCCATCTATCCACCTCTGACCAGAGTCGTCACAGAAGCAACCGCTTCCTCTTCTTCTTCTACATTCCGTGAACATGTGACCACGTGCTTAATCAAAAGCCACGTATTGATTTCGATCAGTAGTTCGAAAGTGAATTGAATACCTCTGCCTCTTCGAATCCTCGAGTTATTCCTACGTGGTATGTCATTCCAAAATGCTTCTGGCACCAATTCCCCTCAAAGAAATCCATTTTGGGTACTTCGTCTTTTACGGTCAATTACGAGGGGTTGTATATTGTCTACTTTTTTAGTTCATTTGACCACTGTTCGGTTGGTGACACCGGGTCAACGCCAATTATCCGCCAAAGCTGGTTGACCACCGTTACAACTCAATACAGCTCTTCTACCGTTTCGATGCATCGAGGGCCAATAAAGCTGGTTACAAGTCTTCGCAAGAAACTAAATTGCTAAACGAAGACTTCACAATGAACAATGCCCAAATGTCGCTGAGTTCTCTCTCAGCGGTTTAAGCATCAATAGACTTGACCTCTTGGTTCGTCGGACTGGAACAACTATGGCTCAGTCTCGATCTTTTGCTTCAATTGGTTCCTATCTGTAGAATGCGACTTCTCCATCGGTTCGCTCTAAACTTCTAGCTGTCAACAGTCTCTCGTTCTCTTTTTGCTTTCTTCTTGCGGGGCATTGGCATATTGTGCACAGGCAGCGCTTCTGAACAGTCTCAGCCTTGGACTGCATTGGAGTTTGGGTCTTGTTTAGGCTTAGTCTTGATATCCCACTATCTTCTCTCGGTCTCAGTCTTGAAACGCTATTGTCACGTTCTAACTTGGTAAGTTGATTTTAAAGTTTTAAGTTTTTCATTCAACATCGAATGTCTGCGAACATAAAAAGACTCGATGGCTCTAAATGTAAGACTGCTTACTGATTAAAATATTAAGTAATCGCTAATAACAGCTGTTGTCTTCCTTCTCTTTTTGGTGCAACATGCATCAGGTTGCTCCTTGGATCAGTTCTCTGCTCTGCTTAGTAAATCCATCTCTACTGTCTCATTCAGATTCGGCTGCTGAACACAACACACCGTTTTGGTGTACATAATGTACAAAAACATTTTGTTTATGCTTACCACCGGTGTGTATCGTAATGACGTCACTAGGAAGACTTGACGCTGGTTCCCTGTCCTCTTCTTCTTCATCGTCGTCGTCATCGTCCCTTTTGTATTCGCTGTAGCTGAAAATCCTAAAGTGGTAGGTGGCGCCGCGTGAGGCGGTGGTCCAGTTGAAGCTCGTCGCACCATCGGTGATTGGTCCGGACAGAGGAACCCACTGACCCACAGTCTTGTACTGTACTATGTAGTAGTCGACGGGGGGCTGGCTGCCCCGCGGAGGTCCTACCCAGCTGACGAGCAGGCCCTGCCGGTGTTGGCGGACGGTAACGTTACGAGGCTTGGATGGCCGAAGTCCTGTATGTAATGTAATGCACGAGAACTGCTGGCGCATTGTAAGTAGCCAGTTATTTCTAAGTTATACCTAAGTTAAATCTAAGTTAAATCTAAATTAAATCTAAGTTATATCTGAATTATATCTAAGTTATATCTAAGCTATATCTAAATTATATGATTATATCTAATTAGCCTCTAGGCCCAATGGAGTTCAACAGTAATACACACGGCTAATGGAATCGTAACTGAAATTGTAGTCAGACATCGTATTCCATTTACACAAAGTTAGGTCGAGATCCAATAGAACATTCATTCACGCATTAATTAGTTAACTCATTCATTCTGGGCATTTATATAGCGCCCATTCAAGAACAGTGAAACAATGAACTACGGTAGATAATCAAGTTGTCTGAGAAGTGTGGCTTCAGCTTTGACCATAAAGCCATTTAAGAACTGACACAGAATTAGCCTACGTACAGGTACGTATACCTACTTCCTGTGTGTCTGTCTGTCACTTTGTCTCCTTATCTGTACACCTAAAACGCTGGCAGACGGTCGCCTGTCTTTCCCTGATTCAAGGCCACACTACACACAGTGACATAGGTACAGGAAAGTTGAAAGTCAGTTGTTGCCTACCTCCATTGCTGTTGATATAGTTTGAACCTGGATGTACAGTTGTAGAGCGATGTAAATGATTAAGGTTACGACCTGAAACAAATGGAACTAAAATATAATGCCGTCTCATTCGAGTGATCCACCCTACATTCCCAGTTGTGTAAGCGAACCACATACATTCCAGAAGTAATGTTCAGTTATCCAACTGAGGATTATAACTGCGTATAGTAATGACTTAAATAGAATTCTGCTTGCATACGTACATTATGTATACGATACTAATACGGCAATTATGATGACGCAAGCAAAAACATCAAAGAACTGTAATTATATTAATGCTTCTAGAAGCAGAAACCCGTTGAATTGAATCAAGAGAAACACTGACAAATGAGGACACGGTTCACTCCACAGGGATCACTATGGAACCATTCGAAATAATCTGCTTTCCATCCATCTCTGAGAGACAACATAAGTTTTATAAAGAGTCAATAGATGAAACCGAGTTGTTGGTGTGGAGCGACAACAGGTAAAACAACCGTACACAGGGAAGGACATTTTATTTAGCAATCATTATTCATTTTCTCATTTTCTAAACGTTCAGAACAAATTGTCCTCTCTTGCCTCTTTTACAATCTTAACGACAACAAACTCCTAAATCCTAATCAATCAAACAAAAGCCTTTTATACGTTTAATGTTGATCATTCGAGTTTGGAGGGAACAATGCGGGTGCTTATTTTCAGGCTGTTGTAAAGTCTAGAACAGGTGAAGGCGAAGTAAATCAAGAACATGCGTGTTCATGTGGGCGATGGCGAGAAGTGGTACGATCGGCAAAGGTAAGGTTCGTGTTGAGGATGATGAATTCCGAGAGTGCGTGCTGGACAAGAATAAAGCGAGGACGAAGTGAGATGCGTTGGTGAAAGGTCTAGAGGACACGTTCGTCATTTGCTTAGTTGTTTATGAAGGAAAATAACGAGAAATTCCGTGTTTAAGAGAAGCATACAGAGTCTTGTTGGTCATGGAGGTTAATATCCTGGAGAAGGTGTTACTTAAACCGACTTCATGTGTTTGAAAGGGATTCGAGGAGTTATATACATGCATATACATGTATACACATAAAAACAGTCATTCATTGCGTTATTCACCAATTTTCTGACGAAATACCTGATGGCAAATGAGTACTTTTGTGACTGATATATTTTATTTATCAACATGTATTGAAGCCAGATTTCTCACAAATTATCCGTTACCCAGCCAGATCTGCCGGTTTAACCCGGATTTAGGGACTTTCAAAGCACTCGGTTGCGGAGATGCTAACCTTCTGGTTCCCTATGTCACACCGCCAGTGATTAACTAAGGTGAGTTAACATGAGCTTCTGGTTTAGTGATAATTTATTGGAACATCTTTGTTGAGGAGATATTATGCAATGGTGGAATTGCATGCGGATAAGAGACCATTAGGATATATTTGGAGTTTTGAAAAAGAGAGGAGAAACTAAGATTGAGTTAAAATGCATCGAGGCTGATTAGTAGAACTGATACTAAGCATTGAGCACTACAACTTAGATGGATGTGGCGACTACTGTATAGTGACGAGAGGGTAAGTTGAAGTCATAGATCAGGACTGCATGGTGGCAGACTTAATGGAACAGAGGTGATACAGCGAAATGCAGCTTGTCAACACAGTGTAGAGGCGCAGAACTAATTCTGCACTAGAGCTCAAGAGAATGCAAGCGCAGCGCACGTGCACAAGGTCATGATTGACAGGCAAGGGTTCCGGACATCTCTCCCCGGACATTTCCCCGGACATCTCCCTCCGACATTTCCCCCCACACATTTCTCCCCGTGGGACAATTTTCCCGGATTTTCCCCCTTTTATCCTACGTGAGGAAATGTCCGAGGGGAGATGTCGGCGGGGAGATGTCCGGAGGGCAATGTCCGGGGGAGATGCCATTAACCCGACAGGCAGTGAAGGTATTCGAACAAAGCTGTGAATGTTCGAACTGAATCAGACGACAAGAACTGGGTCTGGACCTGAAATTACCGGATCTTTGGTCGAGATGGAGTAACTGGAGACGGGGCAGGAGGACACAAATTAGGTCGTCAGAATTTCAAAATGTTGCCTCACTTTTAATAAGCACTAGTATTATAGGAATCTTAAAATCATCATCATCATCGTCGTCGTTATCACCATCATCACCACTATTCACACAGCCACGACGACATTGAAATGTATGGATGGGCGATATCTAACTTTTCGTTTTGGCTGAGACGATGCTGCTAAATAGCGCGTCTCCGATTCGATTCCTCGACAGAACCATGACGTCATAGAACGTGTTCGGCATCAGTTGATGAATGATGACGGATGTGACGTCATTCAAAACGACCCTGACCGTCGTCCACGGCGCATTCGTCAGGCCACCGATTCGATACCTGAGAGGATGAAACCAATGTGCTGCTGTTACACATAAGGCAGATGTCTAACCAAAGGCCAATGCTTGCTTGCTTTCCTCCACTGACTTTTATGTAGCTTCCTATTGTGACGATGGTGTTCGTTCACCACCACTTGTTGGTCCTGTGCTCTTTGGAAGTCTAACCTGTCTATGGATCATACAAATGATTGACGGATGACTGTTGTTTAGCGCTTTCGCGGTTCAGTGTCGCCAACGTACATTGTACTTGTACTGACATTTGGGAAGCAGAGTGGAAACAAGTACTTTGTCATCCACGAGTGATCTTATGAAGCAGTGCACAAGGCATGCTAAATTTGTATATAAGTGAAGGAAGTAGGATGGAGATAGAAAAGAAGCAAAGAGGTAGTGAAGGGGACGGTTGGGGAAAGGAGGGAGGGAGGAGAGGTGATTCACCTCTTGTTGTGGGGCAACATCACGCCCTTACCCACCTTTGTCTGAATATAGAAAACAACTGTAGAAAATAGCATAAATGTGCAAAGGCAAACCCAGCGCATGGACTTCATCCGAGTTTAGGGAACCAGCGCAAGAATAAGAAGCACGAGTGTAAGGTCGATCAGACAAGTTAGTTACAGCCATGTGGACCTCTGCACTCATGCCAGGCGTGGCCCTGTATCGGATACTGAGTCACTGACACGAACGAAGAGTTGTTAAGGAATGGTATTAGGAGGACAACAGCTTCAAGGAGGCGGAGCAAGGGAAAGATGGGGAAAAAAGAAAGGAAACATTGGAAGGATGAAGAGAGAACAAGGACATCGAGAGGGTAATTAGGGTTTTTATAAAAAAGAGGGTGGATGGGAAAACGATACAAGATACCGAGAGGAGGAGGAGAAAGAGGAGGAGGAGGAATGGATAGAGGAATGGTGAAGAGAAAAAGGGCGATAAGTTTGGAATGAGACGAAGCAAGGAAGCATTTGTAAAGAGATGGAGTCGGAGACTAAGAGAACAGAGAAGGGAATGATGAGGAGAAGAAAAGGAACAATGGAAGATGAACGGGATATTAAGAAGCGTTATAGAAACTCAATTTCATCATGATCGTAAATCCTGACCATCGTCATAGTCGATATTGCCAGGTCCGCCCACAGAAACCCCAGGTTCAGAGCAGTCACTCACTCACTCACCTATTATTAGCAGCAACTAGCATACACCACTAAAAATTAGAATTACGGTAATAATTATTCAGACGCATGAAGTTAAAACTGACTGTAGTTAAGCAAATAAATAATCAGTAAAAAGGTGTCAATCATGAACTCGGTATAACTGATTATAACATTTTTCATAAGTTGATTGCGGGTCCGGTCCGCAATCAACTAGGGGCCCTAAAAATCGACAAACCCTTTTGCCTCTGCCCCTCTCGGCGGGTCTTGATAGTGTCATGAGAATGAAGATGATAATGATGATGGTGATGATAATAATACCAGATGACGTAGTGAAGAGGGAAGCCAGTGTCGTACGCCGGAGCCCAAGAGATTCTCGCCGAGTTGTGCGAGGTTCTGACGGTGACGTTGTACGGAGGATGAGGAGTGGTCACTGCATCAACACAACAGAGTGGAAAACATAATTAATAGGAACGAGAGGAGTATGAGAAGGTGTTGTCACTTAATACAAGAAGTAGGAGCAAGACAAGCAATACGAGAGTTACTACCAGTGACAAGGAAAGTGGTATGCACGCGCTGAGAAGAAGAAGAAGCGGGAAAGAGAGGGAGAGGACGATAGCAAAGAAATGGTATACAAGAACAGAAAGAAGAAAATAAAGAAGAAAAGGCGGAATTTGACTAAGTGGCAGAGAATAAATGAATGTAGGAGGAAGAGGAGTAGGATCAGGAGAAGTATGAGTATGAAGAGGAGGACTTAGATGATGAGGCTGCTGATGAGGCGGCGTACATTCGACGATGACGAGGGTGGTGGTGACGATGCCGGACACTGGGTTGGCTGCGACGCATTCGTAAACTCCTTCATCTTCTCTTCCCAGGTTAACGATCGTCAGATTGCCACCCGACGACAGAAGCTTTGCCGCTGTTGGCAGCATCCCATCCGCCTAACAGCAATCAATCAATCAATCAATCAATCAATCAATCAATCGATCAATCAATCAATCAATCAATCGACCAAACAATCCAGAGATGGTTGGGTAGTTTGCATAATCATTCAATCAATCAATCGATCATAGTCTACAAAATTAATGCTTTACAATTGATTAATGTATACCAGTGGCATATACTCGTGAACACACGCGCGCGCGCACAAACGCACACACACACACACACACACACCGATACTTAAATGTCTAATACAAACCTTCATGTATATATGCATGCATACAAATATATAGACCTGCAAACTTATATTATAATATGATTGCATTTGTAAGTTATAACTTCGGTCGCGTCTAACAAATAAGGCACCATGTGTGAGAGACAACGCTGTCTGTAGTCTATTCACAAAATAATTGAGTTCTACCTTGAATCTAACTCCATTCTGTATACCTTTCCAAAAGTCGAGATTGCGAAGCTTCCATTCTACGGGAATACTTGTTACGCACCTACTCAAGGATGCGATTGGGAATCCGATTATAAGCAGGTAAAATTGCTGATTCTTTTTTATGTTAACTCCGCCTATGACACCGTAGATCATTCTTTCTCGTTCAGAGTTTGGAGACTTCTTTTGGCAGACTCCCGCTCAATTGGATCAGCTCCTACATACTTCTTCGACATAAATAAGTAATTGTAAGGTTCATAGGCTAGCAGAGTCGGGCATATGCGTTCTACTTCATCCCAAACACCTTTGGTGTCACGCTTCTTTGCATCTTTCACACGACTGACTTGAGGAAAGAGGGCATACACGGTATACACCTCATCAATGTATTGATAAAGCTCATGTTCGTGACTCTGCTGTTGCTGCGGCTGCCCTAGTTGATCAGATTGTTGTGTTGACCTCAGAGGCCCTGGATACTTGGATGTGCTCAAACCGTCTTCGGTTGTTTTCTTAAAAGACCAATTTCGTTGGCATGGTGGTCGTATTAAATTCTGAAAGATTTATCTTTCTGTCCCACGTCGGGCCTGTCCTTGCATCTAACTGTATGTGAGAGTTGGGCTTTGTTCTTGACCACAGTTAACGTTTCGCTACCACGTAAACAATGTCTATAGTACATGTAACTGTCACTTTTGTCAGATTCATTCAATTACTACGCAATCAGCTTCTGCACTGAACCGCACTTTGATATGCTCCACAATCAGCTTTGGTGATGCCATCTGTCTTGGTCCGAATTACCGTGTAAAACAAGCCACGGT